>JAODPA010075756.1:0-14429 GCA_025585075.1 Nepenthes mirabilis
AAATATATAAACCAAACAAGATTGGTTCGATTTAGATTATAGATGGATACCGTCATATTCACCTTGACCTGATTCAACGACAACAAACTCACCTAAATTCATAAGCACCGCATTATCAAAGACACACAGACTACGCATCTTCATTAACATGTCAACTACAAACATTTATTCAAATTTCCGGCAACAAAATTTGCTGTACAGAAAGCAGTAAAAAGAACGAAGAAGTAAGTTGAACCTCGATAGAAAGAACAATGGCGGTGGATCATCACCCAGAACGCGCACAATTCCCGCTTTATCAGCAGCAAGCAATTCCAATTCCTTCTGTACAGCTGGTGAATCAATTTGAAAGCACTACTTACACCCACCAGGGATTATATCAAGTATGTCTGAAAAAAGGCCGAGATGCTCCGCACCTACTCCTCTTTCTATACAAACAGGCCTAATCCGAGAAATTCATGCCCATCTACTCTGCACCGGGTTGCCGTACAATGTGCAGAGTTACTGACAAAATGGTGAAGAGTGAGCCTATAGCACTTAGCTATGTCGAGGATTGCTTGGGCACAAAGAAACGGGTTCCCATATCGTTTTGACGTTCATTGATTTACGAAATTCATCCATAAGTATCCTTTTGATTTTCCCTCTCAAGCTAGAGGCTTCTTCGGGTTTGAACCATCGTCTGCCAAACTGGAGAAATTGAGATAGCAGAAGTTTGATGAACGTGTATTCCGGAAGTTCAGCAACAAACAATAACAGAAAAGACAAGCAAAACGGTAAGATACCATCGCTAGGTCTTTCTTCTTTAGCCGATCGGGGGCCTCCACAATGAAGCGTTCCATGAAGAAAAGCACAAAAAGGCCACAATCATAATCATTGTCCTGTTGTGGAACCTGGAAGTAACATGCATGAGATTTAACAGAGGAATTTATATTTCATTAATATATCCTCATAGATAAATGAGGCATTTCTAGCAGTTTTAGAATTGAAGTCAAGCTTACAAATACAGACATTGAGGCATTGAAGGAACTAACTATCTAATTATTTAACCTAATTGGTACAAATATGGGCGAGCAATGCTTATACTTCTTCCTGTCATTCAGTTCGTTCAAATTGAATGATAATCAACTGTTGAAATTGGTTGCTGAAACAAATAATTTACAGAAGCATTTGAAATCATACTACTAGTTTGATTTTCTTCTTAAACTCATCTTAACTTTCTATATAAAAGTCAGAATTAACAGGATTTTTGCTCCATATTAAAGGTCCCAAAATATAGTTTAAATAAAATGCACTAACAGAAAATTTTGATTGATGGAATTCAACATACTAGTTAAAAATAACTAGTATGTTAAAAAATAACTAGTATGGTGCACAATGCTTCACACATTTCCAACTTTAGGAATGGTAGATTATATGCAGACTTACCACCCCATTAAAGAGATGTTTTCTCCATAGATTTGATCCATAAAATCATGATTCATAATTGAGCAACTTTATCATTGTATCAAAACTCAATGGTAAAGGGCAGCCCATGGCACATCCACATTAAAGTATAGGGGCAGTCTGATATACGCAGTCCTGCCCATAAATCAGAAACAGATATTTTATGGTTTTAATCAGTAATCTCCATGTCACAATGTAGTAACTTTACTGTTGCATTAAGGCCCACTTATTTTCTTCTCTCCCTAGCAATGCAGTGCACTATGGTCCCAAATCGTCTGTGCTTAGGAGGGACAAATGTATGCAGTGTTACCATTAGCGTTCTGAAAACAACCTCTTGCATCTCAAATGAGTTCTCAAAAGCACGCTTTGAAATGAGTAGAATGAAGCAACGGATTGTATAAAAAGAATGCCGAAGATTAAATAATCTAACTACTGAAATGATTTAATTTCAAGAGAATTAAATAGAGAAGATAAATAGTTCTCTTTATTGTTCCTCTTTGGCTCGCACATCAATCTCAGGATGCTCAAAGATTACTGATATTTTATATGCTAAAGTATCTCGACTACCCATACAAAAACCTGCAAGCATAGATCCTTAAATCAGATAGTTAAGACTATCTCAGTTACCAAACTCCTTATTTTGGTTAGTAGATAGCTGTAACTTTGAACATTTCACTGTAATTTCATTATATGTGCTCGTGTCCCATTATACAGTAAATAACAAGTTCCAGTACACTTAAAAATTTTTAGCTTCCATATTGGACAAGTTTGACTCCTGAAAATTTTAAGTCATTGAAATTGCATACTAGTGTGCTCTGGAAAGAAAAAAAAAAATTACAAATAGTAATTGAGGAGTTCATGAAGCTGTTTAGTAAGTCAGCATATATACAACATTTACAGTAAGTCAGCAGCAAGTACGATCATGAAGCTGTTCAGGAAAGATAACTACTAATTGAGGAGTTCAGATTTTACCAATTTTATACTTAAATGTTGTAGATTTGCAGCATGTTATCTAAATATAGCAACTCTGGCTAAGGCATTCGAATGACTTAAACAAGTTAAAAAAGGCAACAGAGTAAGATGAAAAAGGAGAAATTGTAGAAGCTGAAACAATTGAAATTGACAGAACCTCAGGGACATAATTACCGTAATTATCTTTTCATCAATTCTACGAGGAAGATATTTCCATATCCTGTCCAAGATAGGAATATCCACAGGACCAACATCTTTATTGACATAGTTCCACTCTTCTCTTAAAAAGCTGAAAAGAACATAAAATGACTGGATTAGTATGCCAAAGGACAAGAATCCAGTTTCATCAGAACAAATAAGCTAAAATAAGCTCCCAGCAAATGGTATATGATATAGCATAAAAAGGATTTCAATAGCACAGTAATGTGCAGGCAAAAGGAAAACTTGAGGGTTCAGCCCTGGATTTCAGTCCATTTGTGTTAAAGATCTAGAATCCATGACACAATCCTAGGATTAACACCACAGTTTCAGTTGAAATTGATATAGCATATCGTGGAACAATATCCACAGATTTGCCTACCTATAAGCACAGTGCACAAAATGAGATTGGGCCAAAGAGGAAGTAAGTTTTGATGTTGAAGTCTGCCTGTTAGAAGTTAGTCAATTCATAAGATGTAGTATCTCATCAATACAGCATTCATGATGCTGATAAGAATTAGTAGTACAACCAAAATTGAAGGTATCACTAGTAAGCACACAGTTTTGATGGAGGGCAGATTGTAATTTCTCATTTATGCCTTTCTACTCGTTAACTTCATATTTGTGATTGGAAAAGCAAACATTATGCAAATATGGCCTGCAATTATGGCCAAATCTTTGATCATGCAATTAGAATGATGGCAATTAAATTGGGATGTAAGCTGCCTTTATTCTAGAGCAAGGAACTACCCTTCATGGAAGGGAAGACCCACAAGCATATAGTTGACAATCACATGATTGGCTCGTTACTAATGAATCAGAAAACAATAACAAAGATCTGTGGATAGATAGAACACTTTTCCCTATTTGGTAGGGCCAAATCAGACACAACTAGACATACACAAGACCAACCACAGCTGCATGAGACATTGATTCCCTCCACCCTTTTGATTTGTGAATAAAACCAGAGGCACTTTGAACGTTCGACCTAAAATACCTATGGCAGGTACTCCGTACTCCAACATGGAACAACACCTAATCAGTGGAAAAATCTACGAAAATTTTGAACATAACCAAAATTAACAAGTACAGGTGCCAACATACCCAAATTCAACAAAAATGGAATAATACTCAGTTTCAAAAAGACGCTAATATAGGTGCGAACAAAGTTTCAAAGGATTGTGACAAGATGTACAACAAAATACTTCTAAACTATGGCCTCGTATTGAAGAGGCTATTCACATCACTTAATCAGGAAAAAAGTCCTCTTGTGGACACACAAATAAATATTGCTAATCCATTAGAGTTGTTTATTGAATAGAACTGACTTAAGTAGGCTGAAACCTCCCCTCTACCAGGGACAAATACAATATGTAGAAAACTAGTAATCCATTGATAATCTTTGCAGGGTATGTATATGGATCGGCAAATTTGTGATGATCATATAGTTGCTTGGGAGAAGTGTTCCTAAGACCTTAAGCAAGAGGGTGACGTGTGTTTAATAGCATGTCATGAATTCTGCTGCACCAAAACTAATTTGCCATGTCAGTATTGCCAATAAATCCGGTTCCCCCTATTCAGAACTTGTGGGAAGCAAAAGCTGCTACTAGAAATCCTGAGCCTTCAAGATAAACTCAGTGCTATGCAGAGTGGTGATTCTAGCTTGGTAAATTCAGCATTACACGTTGCCTCCCATGAGATCACAGCTGAGAGGCAGATGGCTAGCTGGTCTAGAATTTTGAGGGTCAATTGACAGAGCAGTGATAATCAGACTTCAGTTTCAGACCCTGAATGGAGTTAACAGATGAGAGATTGTTCAGCATGAAACTTGCATTTTCTTGAGGTCATCCTAAATTCCTAGGACCACTATAATGCCCCTACTCTTGTCAACCATGGAGCAGTGGGGGAAAGAGAATTCCTGGAAGATCCAAAGAGCTAGCATGGATCATTTCCCATTGGACAAGAAAATCAAAACTAAATCCTAGTTAGAATGCTGCACTTGCTGCTGCAATAACATATTAAATATGGTTAGAGAGAAATAGAAAAATATTTCAATCCTAAAGCAGGGAGATGGAAGATGTTTCAACAGACGTCCCTTAACAGGGTATCTAGTTCATCTGATCATGATGTTCAGCTTTTGAACTGATTAGATTTAATGGTTTTTGAAGCATTACAATCATGACGGTTAGAACCGGACTAAAGCTGCACTAGATATGACTAGGGTAAATGTAAATGAACATGAGCGTAGTAAAATCTGTTGGGATTCAACCCGGATACACACAACCCGATGCAGTAGAATAAAACCCGAACCCCTTGTTACACATCAGCCACCAAACTTATGGGTATATGGAATACAACAATGTACAACGTTTTTAACGTAGAAAACTTTTTTTAACCAAGGAAAAAATAACGGGACAAACTCCGAACAAATCCACTATAAAAAATGTCGGTTACAAGAACCCCTTCCGAAATCCGTTCACTACAACCCCAAGTGAAGAATGAGTGATTATAACCTTCCTCAATACACCCAACAACCCACAAGAAAAATATAACGAGAAATAAGAATAATCAAATGAAAATACGCTCTACAAATCGCCTTTAAAACAGCATACCCGACCTTAGCGAAGAACAGAACTTAAATCGGACCTCAACTTGATTAAATCTCTTCCTCTTCTTTCTTCTTTTCTTCTTTCTTTCTCTGTGTGGAGCTCCTTGTATGAAAATGATTTCAGAATTAACTCTAAAATGCATTTGATCATTTTATACTACGAACCGTGCTTGAGTGCCCACCAGGCATGCCTCTTCTGGAATCGGTGCCTCAAGGGCCCTTCGGGCGCCCCTTAGGTGCAGCAACCATAGATTTGGCACCCAGGAGTCCCCCGGGCGCGGATGCCCCCTGAGTGCTTGTTGCGTACAAAGTGCGCAAGAACACCGCAACCCTCGCACGAACCTCACACAATCTTTCGATGACTATCCGTTTGTTGTTGTGACCCACAAGGGAGTGACCAAAACCTAACAAATTATACTAGTGCCCGTGCTTGAGGCACCCACTACACTCACCCAGAACAATTGTTTATTTTTTAACCCCTCTATAAAGCTTCATAAGGAGGAGCTCCTCCCATCAAAAGCCTGTCCATTTCTCTCCATATGAGCAAAAATACAGCATGCAGGATGTCCACAAAGTGTGCGTGGATGTGTATTTGTCCAGGTAAGAAATGATCCATTTTACCAATTACTAAGAAATTCTGATCGCATAAGACCACATTCAAACACAAGTGGAAAAGTTAATAAGCACTAGGGAAATCACAACAGAAGCATTTAGACATGTGTTCATCTCCTTTAGCTCTGGATCTCCTTTTGAAACACCTAATTTTAGGAATTAGGGAGCAACAAGATGATCATATTATTTGACTAGTTACAGACTAATAGCCGGACAGCAATAAACCAAAAGGTGACGAGACATCAGTAACATAATGCAAGGTCCTAAGGAGGGCATATTGGCTGCAAACTCAGCATGATCTCCGGAACCTACCCTGTTGACTTCCTGAACAAAAACAAAAGAAAAAAAAGCTAAAAAAAAACACGCACACACATTTATTATCAAACTTTGGAAGTTTTCACTTACTGCACCTTCTGATATTAACAAAGATTGATCTGCTGAAGTGATATCCCAATGAATCCAGATGAAGTATGATTGGTCCTGATTCATCTTCTTTATCGGGAATGCATATTATTGCTAGGCTCCAGTGAAGGCTGAAACCATTACAATCCAAAATAAATCAATAAGTTAAATGAAGACCATGTCTGGTATTAGAAGGAAAGGGGGAGGATAAAATAAATAATTTATTCCACTCATTAAATTATTGACAATGATGAAAAAAATCAATCAAGAATTGATAAAATAAACAAATAAAATATTTATTTTGACTATGTAAGTCAGTTTTATTTTTTAGTGGAATGTGAAGGTTTTTTCACTTTTCTTAAAGTTCCAAGAAAGATTGGTTGAATCATAAAAAAAAAAAGAAAAAAAAAAAAAACTGAAGCATGAAGTGCACCAGATCAATTTGGCAGGGGATTTGGATTTTAGAACTGCATACGGTTGAATGTACAATGCTTTCAACCACCTTGCATATGAAAAGTTCTTTCAACATAACCCTTTCTCGGAAATTTTTTACCTCTGCCCTTCTCTTTTATTAGTCAAATTCCATAGATTTGAATACTTCATCTAGCAAATGGGGGAAAAAGAGATGTAGACTAATACTCATTTAGTTCCATTTATTCATCCACGTTAAAGTCTCAAATTGTAAAGGAACATGTTTAATAATGCACATGAGCTAGAATTATTATTCTTTGATTCCTCCACATGACAAGAATTTTCCAAAAAATCTTTCAGAATTCAATTTTATAAGAATGCCACTAGAAAGCATAAACAAAAGAATCACGAAAAAGAAACAAATTACTTCATGCTAAATATTGGTCATGGTTAAGTTCCGAGGTCAGGTTTGTTCCCGTTCAATGTATTGTCTACTTTAGGGGTAGGTGTGGGACGTATTGATCTCTAGCCCTATCCCGCACAATTTTGTCCTTCATAAGCATGAAATCTTCCTTCTCCATGAGAGACTTCTCAATAAAACTAACTTTGCCAATTATTAGGTGTACTAGGGACAGGCCAATTTAGTGGCCCACAGCTTTGTCTGTTGAATTACATGCTTGATCACAAATTGGAACTTGAATGATGGGCTAGTGTAGCCCCTTCAGTGCAGTTATACACTAATACAGATAGCCATTATGTTTGGAGAGATCCGTGGTACAATAAATTTCTTGTCTTGCTGTAGCATGTACTACGTAAATGGTTGAGCTAGAAGTTCAGATTATTAATTAGATCAGATGGTTTATGTTATTACCATCATTCAACACAGTCATCCAAATCTATTCCAAAGGAATTAGTGTGTTAGAGTTATCCACCAATGCAGATCCTCTTATAATCCATGTGAGTCTCTCACGGAATATTTTCCTAACTGTCCTCTCCATGCTAAACCCATAGAATACCGTTTTCTTGTATTCCTCTATAGAACTGCCTAGGAATGATCCGGGATGATGCATATAACAACCCCATGTAGTGAGGCTTAAGGCTCTAGTGTTGTCATTGATGTATTTCTTTAATTCCTTCTAGAACATAACCATTTAATGATGCCATTTCATTCCTTAGAAGACCATAAAACATCTAGTCAACCCCTCCAAACTCCTACTCCCAACTCTTTCCTCCATAGGACTCCAGCCAGCTGTTGACTCCAAACTTTGGACAGTCATTAGGAAATCAAATCCTTTTCTTTCTGAAAGTAATCTAGAACTAGCAATCAACCAGCAAGGCACCAGATAACTAAGCACAAGAGCTTTCTAGGCTGACCCATAAAAAAACTTCAAACATAAATTTGTGATCCTGGAACCACTCATTACAAACCAAAGCAAAAACAATTATCAAAGGACTTGTCCCATTACAAACTAAGAAGTAAAACTTTGCATGGAAGTTGATGACATCAGTTTTGATGATTAACCTTCCAAAGCATCAGCAAAACTAAGAGTAATAGAGCTACAAGTTTTTCAAGAAGGGTGAAAAGAAAGATCAGCACCACAATATTGCATTGAGTGTGGAAGATCTAGAACCATATATTGATTTTCATGACTAATAGAACCATGAAAGTTATAAAAAAGATATCAACAACATTAATTCAGTAAATAAGCCCTATTACAGAAAACAGGAACAGAAAAGAAGTTAAGCATGTACAAAATGTTGGAGGTTTCAACCGATGGATTGCAAGTCACACTGGTTTCACCTGTACATATGAAAAGCCATTTCACGATATTGATCTTCGTAACTAGTAGACCCATGAAAGTTATAAAAAAGATATCAACAACATTAATTCAATAAATAAGCCCTATCACAGAAAACAGGAACAGAAAAGAAGTCAAGCATGTACAAAATATTGGATGTTGCAACTGATGGATTGCAAGTCACACTAGATTCACCGGTACATATGACAAGCCATTTCATCATTCCACCAATCATATATCAGCAAACATGGTTAATTTCCAGGCACTCAGGGTGTAAGTCAGCATTTCAATACTTACTTTTCGTGTATGGGGAGAAGTATATATGCCTTCTGAAATATATTGACACCTCTCCACCATCTTCTAAACTTGCCGAAAAAAACTTCCTTATCATTCTTCTACAATTCATCATGTAAAAATATGTTCATGAGTATACTTGGAAAAGCAGAGAGGCTCACCTTGACCAGCCCCCAACAAGGAAAAAAAAAAACCAAAATAAATAGCACATGACCATGTAACATGGAAGTTCATCACAGAATTTAAATTTATATAGTCAGAAACTTAGCAGCTAGCTAATAAATCATTAAATTGGGCAACAGCATGATTTATCCACAGAGAAACTTTGCCATTCGAGACACCACTGCTCCTCTTCAATGGGTGCTTTCAAGTTTCAACACTTCAACATGGTCAAGTTCATGGGCTATACCTTTTCTTCCATGGATATTAAACCACGGCATTAAATTACTTCCATGTCCTGCTTATACTACATGTAACCCTAGTTTGCACATACTCTTGTTTCATCATATTAGTAAATGTTGGGGGGAAGGAGCAAAATTACAGGAAACAACACTGACTTGCCAAATCTCCACAATAAGTTCTTTTTTTTTTTTTTTTAATTTTTTTTCCATTGTCCAACAAAACTAGGGTTGAGGTAATAAAATGTGTTTGGAATTCCTTCTACTTTCAGAGGAAGTTATCTAAAATTTGGCTGGAAGCAATAAGTTACTGGCAAGTGGCAACCATTCTAATGTGCCAGGCATGCACAAGCACGTGCGGCTTTTGGAACAAGCAAAAACCATTTTTTTCAACATTAGAGAACTTGAATCAAATTCAAAATGAAGCTTGCAGACATAGGTCAACGAACTTCGAGCAACTTTCAGTGGGTTAACCCAACACAAAGCCACCCAACTAGAAATTACAGCATTTGGCCCTTTACATTTACATATGCAATTGATAGTAACGATATCTACATAAAAAAATTGATGCCAAGTCAATTATAATATACATAATGTCTTTTAAGCTATTAGATGGTCACTTGATGGTGATTAAACCATTTATCTTTTAAAGGATTTCAAAAAGTATAGATGTTGACTTCAATATGACTTGCACAGTTTGATATGCAGTTAAGTTAAATAGGTGGGTTGACGATAAAATAACCTGAACTCGACAGAATTGTTAATAGGGTGTATAAAGGTAGAATGTATCTCAATACGATCCCAACTTTGCACACTTAAAGGCCACATGACGCAGCCCTACAAAATTGCCATCCAAATCAGTGAAAAAGGTACATAATTATACATCATGGCTAGATTTCATGAATCCAAGTGTAATTTAGGAAACAACTGTCAGTGTTGGCTTTCTAAAGTAGGAGAAAGGAAAATTTTCACAGAGAAGACAAATTTCAAAAATATACCTGGTATGATACGGCTTCTTGGAGCTTCTTATAGAAGTATGTATTGAAAAAATGGTAATCACTGCTTGTTCCTTCAGTCGGAGATGATGGCCGTTGAAGAAATCTAGACAATGAACCAGGGAATTAAATTCCAGTGATAGTTCTATTCAATAATAATCCCAGCCTTTATCCTAATAGCAAAACATATAGCTCAAAAAATGACACGGCAGAAGGAAAACTTCACAAGAGGCATATAGTATTAAACAGAAGCGATACTAATATATGTCATCCAGCATCCCCGAGCTAGTTTAGTGGTATAAATGCATAAATGGATGACATGTTGACTCCAATGTCACCATCTATGTTGCAACTATCCAGGTTTGTCTACTAACAAAATCTTGCCAAGCAAAAGATGGAAGTAGCATGCACTCATGACATCCTTCTAGATTTCTCCATTGTGTTACCCAAAAATTTAGGTATAAACCAAATTTTGATGGGAATAAGTAGAACAGAAGAAAATAAATTAACCCAAAACTCTCACCAGATAACGTCCATTTACAATTGCACCTTTGACCCACACCAAAACCTCATGTTTGATAAAGCATACTCCCAATCCTGATCGCTTGAAAGCACATGAAGTCATCTCAGATACCCTTCATTATCCATTGAACCCACAAAAAAGTGGAGGAAGGAATTAACACTCGCATGATAGCTATCCTTATCCTACAAATAATACATCTTCCCAGATTCATCAATAAAGATCCTTTCTCCCCACTTGTAACCCCAAGGCTTATATTATCAGAAAAGAGGAAATAATCTAACAAAAACTTCTCCTTTATATTACATAGAAATAAACACTTGATAGGAACATGCGAGGAATTAATAAAGCAAATCTACCACTATTTACCAGTTCACACATGATGATCTCTGGTTACAGTTGAAGTTAACAAATAGAAAACATAAACAATATCCAGACTCCAAAAAATCAAAGATTCTTAGATTCATCTTATTGTTAACCAAGCGATGGCATCAATTTACTTACTGAATGTAGAAGTTCATAATTGGCGATGTCAAGTAGGCTTGAGGGGCTAGGCATTGCAGGTCTGAATAGTGAATTTCAACAGATTCAGGATCCTCCCTGTACACATGGACTTGGTGTATAACAAGTAGATAACCAATGAAATAACTTTCAAGCAACTCAGATTCTCCATATCTTCCTGGATAAAGAACACGAAATACCTTGAAGGATAATAGATTGTCGTCCCCATAAGACTGAAAACAATACAAGCAAATCACATCATTACTGGCCTACATTCAGAAGAAGTATAAATACTTGAACCCGAGAATTTATCAATAAAACCTTGGTGACACTTCCTCTGATGCAGGTGATGTTCCTACCATCTGAGGTTCCTCCTCATCCACCAGAACAACGGTCAGCCCCTGGTTTTTTCACAACAGAATAATTCTATCAGATTATAATATTTTTTTTCCTTCACTCACTTCATGCAAATTATCAGATGACACAGGTAAAGCCACTTTATGGGGATGCTCAAACACAATGAATATATGCCTGCTATAAGAAGTAAGCAGACAGTAAAAAAAACAAAGCTTTTGGAAATTTGGGTAATCATCCAGTGCTTCAAATGCCACAAAGTACTCACAGTACCCAAGGATGTCAATCCAGTCATTTGACATTCTCTCTTTAACATCAAGGAAATTGTAAGTTCATGACATAAACAACTTAGTTTCAGATCACAAAACATGACCAAAAATAAACACAACAAAATGCTTTCCTTTCAATTTCTTTTGGTTCTAAAGATGTTGCATAGAAGGGAAGGGAAAACGATAAAAAACCACCTTCTTAGCATTTGAACCATCTGAATGTGATACTTGATAATCATCTCTGCAAAAAGAATCATGTATTAAATACATCAAATAATTTCTTAACAGGACCAAAACCATGATTCATAGCAGTTGAAATGGCATTTGAATCAAAACAACGCACTTAGCATTCAACATTTCAGCAAAGATGATGACCGTTGATCTTACATTAGTAACCTGCACTATTGATCCCACTTGCTATGTCCAGTGAAAAAACAACTAGAAAAAAAATAAACTATAGCCATTCCACTTGTGTGAGAACAACAAAAGTAACTAAAGAAGAAATGATTAAAACAAAGACAATAATGCAACTCCTAACAGAACTCCATATTGGTCTTGCATCATTGTATTTGCATTATATGTCGTCACCTAAGCAATCACTTGAGTACCACCTCAGCTCCCAATATTCAATAAAATTGCTAAAAACATAGCAAAAGAAAACTTTTCTATCTTTGAATTGCTTCTTTTTTCTAGGCTTTTTTGAATCATCATTCTTCATGCCAAGGACATCAACCTCTCCCTTTCCATAGTAGCACACTGACAAATTTTGGATTGTTAAAACTACAGCTTCAACCTTGGCTGCAGCAATTATTTTGAAGGTGGGTAAGGCCACGGGTTCAAATCTCAGAGATAACTGCTTTTATGATGTGGGAGAGAAAGGTTGCGTACCCTCCCCACATCAAACAATAAGGAATCCTCATGTACTTGATGACCCTTCTATTCTAAGGAGATCAATATCAATTCCTATGTACTCGTTGAGAATATTAACTAGCTATAAGGGACTACAAAAGGCATTCATTAAACTAGAAGAAAGCTATTACGTACTACTTTTTGTATTGCTTCCTCCCCCCCCCCCCCCTACAAGTAGTGAAGCTAGAAGAAACTCCACATCAGCAATAATGGAAGGAAAGTAAACAAATAGAAGAAAAAGGTAGCACCCAATTCAAGAAGGGAGCCAAATCTCCAACTCTCATGAGCACAAGGCTAATGGATAATTTTTTTACCCTTTTTCATTGGATGTCTTTTGACTTGGATGGCCAAGACGTTTCTACGACAAGCTTCTAGATTCTTTAAATAAGTGGCCTCACATGCTCATTATGTAACACAATGGATGACTGAGATGCCTTTCAACCCAAATATTGACATGCTTCCACGACTAGCCTTCTAGATTTCTTCAGGTCAAGGACTGTTAGCGCCTCATCTGGTCTTCATCATTCCTTTATCAACCCTTTACTTCTTCTTTCTCATTTCTTCAACCTTCTTCTTCACCTTTTATGCATAGATCTCTTTATTTATTTTTTTTAAAACAAAAATACATGCAACCATGACAAAGCTTCCACAATATTCCTCGGGAAGTATTAGAACAGAAGTTTTAGAAAAGAAAGAAGCAAGTAGTAAATATGTAGATGCTACCTATGCTATATGCTGCAAGGTAAGAGTTTTGAACTTACCAAGCTATTTAAAGACTTGCTTTGATGGTGCAAATGTCATTAATGATAAGTAAAACAAACAAATACGAGGAACTGTTTCATAGTGTATGTTGTTTGTAAAGACACTCTTTCAATAGATAAGTGGAGTGCTACAATACAAGTAGAAATTTTAGAGGTTTAAGGGAGTGGAAGAGAAAACACATTAGATGTGGTTTTAGTAATTCTAGACACCTGAAAAATAATAGATGTGTTATACGGGTTGAATCAATAGAGAACATGGATAAAGAAAAGAGGGGTTATTGCAAATAATAGATGTGTTATACGGGTTGAATCAATAGTAGATTCACATCTTCTATAGATGGCTCCCCACACTTGGACAGACCATAGTTGAAAGGATACATATGCAACACCTTCACACTCAGTCCACTGGGCATGCCTGAACCAACCACCTTGCCTAATACATATCCGCTGCCAGTACACTCTACATCTGATTAGAACCTTCCATTCCAATACACAACCATACTAACCATTTTACCAAATTTCACCCAATTTCTAATTTTGTTTATTATAATTTCTCAGTCTCCCACCTATTTTTCTTTCACTGTTTGTCATATATCTTTGTAACCAAATTTATTACCGGGCCCTTGGCCATCCCAGTTGGACTGCAACTATACTAGATGACATGTCTATCCTACACTTTTAACAGTGCTTGGCACTTGAAAGATATTACTCTTGGTTAGTCCACTGTTGGTTGGAGGTGCTAAATGGATTGTACCGGTCGTGAGTGGCATGTCATGAAATGGGCCAGGCCAGGCCAGACACAACTTGATGTGAACAACATCGTGTCGCATTGAACACAACCCAAAAACCCAGACAGTACCAGAACAGTAGATTTTGGTTTTTTGAGCACAACAATCTGCTGATGTTCATCACGAACAATCAGCAGAGCTGACCATTGGTTTCCCCTCCCCCAGTTTTAAAAAAATAAAATTACAAAACACACCTCC
>JAODPA010075756.1:14519-28589 GCA_025585075.1 Nepenthes mirabilis
AAAAACCCTTCCACTCACCCATTTTTGTCACCAAATGTTCTCCACTCTCTCATTCTCAATCTCTCAACTTCTCCATATTTTCCATATTCTCATTCTAATTGCTCTAAAATTTCACTAACTGTTGTTCACTATTCTAATTTTGAATTCTTTTTTATTTGTTTAATTTATTTTTATGTAATTTGATTATGACACAATTTTCTTCATTTTGGTAGCAAAAGTAGATTGGGATAATTATCCAAATATCGGCATAGTCATAACTCCGGAACACCACATACTGATAATTATCCTAGTAGTTTTAATGTACCAGAATTACAATCTACACCTATTGACAGCGCTACTACCCATACCTCTATCGCCCTTTAGAAAATGCTTTCGTGATGTGTGGCAACTATTTGAAGTTAAATTACTGATTGGTTAAAAAATGGTGTGTAAAAATGTAAACAATTATACTTGTGATACTTTCAAAGGTACCAAGCACCTAAAACGGTAGATGAAAAAACATAAAATACATCAAACATTAAGTCAAAGTGAACTAACATTTGTAGGTGATACAGTGCTAGAAACATTCTAGTATGATCAGAAAATAAATCAAGAGGGTCTGACAATATTTTGTTTACACGGAGAGTCCATTCCACGAGGCAGAAGACCTAAAATTTAAGAAGTATGTGCAGATGTGCTCACAGCTCATGTTTGTCAAAATGTCCCATCAAAATCTAAAAGGTGATACTACTCATATTTTGTGGACAGTTTAGCTAAGAACAAATATATGAATTAATAAATGTAAAATTCAAAAAAAATTAACAAATAATGTTTGATCATCACACAACAATGAACCATATATTTCTATAACTGCATATTGGATTAACGAAAAATAAAAACTACGGAAAAAAAATAGTTTTAAGGGTTTTAAACATCCACGTATTGCTTCTGTGAGCACAAAAGCAATAAATAGTGTAATAAATGGATACAAAATTTTTAGTAAAATTTTTCTACTACTTTTGATAATAATTCAAATAGTAATATTGCAAATTTATTGAAATTATAAGTTTATCTAATTCTCAATAGAGAATTGTTTCATATAAAATGCACATGTCATATTATTAACATGTATACAATTGATGTTTTGCAGTTTATTTTTTCGCATGTGAAGAAACTGGAAAATATTGTTCTATTATTAGAACATCTCTCCAAGAATAGCAATAGCTCTATAAAGGCAAAATAACCTCAACTATAAGAGAATCAAGATAGACTATCCAACCATGTAGTAGTCCACACTCCAAACGGACACAACGTAACCATTGGTATATCGAAGATTATGGGCTTGATTACAGAACTTATAGTGATACCTTCTCCTCAGTTGATAAGATGTCTTATACATAATTTTGATATTCACAAGTACATATGGTTGGCCCTTATATATTAGTTAGACATCAAAAATGCTTTCTTGAATGTTAATTTGCTAGAAGAAAAGAGCAACTATCTGGGTTTATAGCTGAGGGAAAATCCAGTAGAGCTTGTCATCTTAAAAAGTCCTTTTATGAGTTGAAATAGTCCACCTTGAGTATGGTTTGGTCGGCTTGGCATCACCATATTACAGTCTACGTTGAGGCAGTGTGCCGTCAACAATTATTTTTCTATCAGAATTCTTTGATTGGAAAGCATCTATGGCTGATAGTTTATTTTGATGATAAATCATCACCGAAGATGATATGGAAGGTATGAGAGAGTTGAAATTGTTTCTACATAAATAGTTTTAAACTAAAGACTTGAGGCATTTGGCTACTTTTTAGGTGTTGAAGTTGCAAGATAAGTACTTGTAGATATGATAATATAGCAGTTAGGAGGGATTTGGAAAAGATTGAAGGCAATAGGAGAAATAAAGTAGACTAAAACACACAGAAGTAAGTTGGCGAGAACTCTTGGCCCACATCTTTTGAAGGATTCAATTTGCAACATAAGTTGAGCAAAATGGCATCAAAGGATACAAGTATCTGGCTTCATTCATGTGGTTTAAAGCTTTCCTGATGATATACCAGGGCAATAATAGGTTTGATTTAGAATGCAATAGCAAGATATAATTATCATATACAAAATCCATAGAACCCATCCAACTTGGCAAGATATATGATCTCATGGCAAACCTACTCAGCTTAATGGGAAATGAAAGTGGACAAATCTTTGAACTTATGTATTAGATGAAAATCTGACTGAATTCACTAAGGTAAGCTTCATCCTATGAGGCATCACATAACAACATGAATGAGATCGATCTATGGGAATTATCAAACATATCCAAGAATGATTGATTTTCAATCACCACCTTCCCCGAATCCTTTAATATGCTGTTAGGCACCACTAACAAATGATGATCTATAATTTGCAACTAAAAGAAGGTAATCATTTTATGAAAATACAATATACCCATTCTTTCACACAGAGGAGGGGGGGGGGGGGGAGGACCTTTTCTCCCTCATTCCTACCATCACAATAGTCACCAAAACTCATCCAATCCCTTATAACTAGTCATCATCGCCCAACAAGCCACCATACCTCTTTCAGTATAATAACAAAAGAGGCCAGTACAGAGAGAAACAATACTCGAATTGCAGCGATGTACTCGTGACTGCTGTCATCACCTCCATCCCCTCCAAAGCCCAACACCATGGGGAAATCAACAAACAAAAGGAAAAAGAGAAAAAACTTAAAGTGATTTGTAGCATTCAACAACATGTCACCAATAATCCCCAATTCTTGCACAATTAACCACCACACTACATAGCAATGCAACACCACTCGTTTGAGTTCAAGCCTAACCAGATGACAGCCATATTTACTCTGATATTCCCCACAAAAAATTCCTGCCATTGAGATTAAACACGACCCTGACGCACTAATCTTATCCTAATAAACCAAAATAAGCAAATTGCAACACAAAAAAAAAAAAAAAACCATAAAGCAGGATAATAATTCAATAAACCCAGTAATTTCCTTAATTGTAATAAAAGATTTATCCTCCTAAATGCAGAAAGTCAAGGCTATTGAAAACGATAATTCAAAAAGATATTTGACTTGGTGATGATGACAATAGAAATCTTTGCGGAAGTGGTAGCTTTGGAAGCTAGGAGATAAACCATCTGTGGTGGATCATGGACACCAGGGAAGTATGGAAGAGGAGAGAACAGAAGAGACCAATGCAAATATGGAGAGAAAAACAATTTTGATAAATAAGATATCACAGTAGTAGTACATATCCGAAATGTCATCAAGTGGATGCCACACAGTAGTAGTACATATCCGAAATGTCATCAAGTGGATGCCACCCTTGTATATTCTGTATGACACCCAACAAAAATAATGACATATGAAGATGGGCTCTCTTCACACTTAAGCAGCTAAATTTCCTTTTTTCGTTTTCAAATAACCACAATCATTTTTTATCTTTCGTTGGACATCCAATAATTTGTATTCCTTTCAATTTGCAACATATTCCCTATTTTCATCACATTTTTCTAAAGTGTAATTAACAATCTTGCCCAACTTGTTTGACATCTGACTACACCTATTTGGAAAGCAATGAAAACATTTTAGTTATTTCACTAAAACATCTAATGAAATTTAGCAAAACATTCTAACAGAAGTGGTAAATTTAAAGGAAATAAATTATTATTAAGAAGGTGGTGTTTATATGAAAAACAAGAAAAAGTTGTAAGTGGCTAAATGGGGAGGGAAAAAAGGGAACCTTCCTGACCAATCAAAAACCATTCATACAGCCCACATAATTAAAACAACCAGCGAAGTTTCACTTAAAAACTACAAGAAAAAGGAAAACTTCGAAGAAAAACAAATCCAATGACTCTTGTGATTTGCTTTCCATAGAGGCCTCACATCTCTTTTTCTTCCTAGTCCACTCTTGACAGCCTTATTTTCCCATTAGAGACATGAGCATCATCTACTCTACCATTCTCCATATTGGTAAACATCTTCAGAACCTCATTAACTAGCCTATGATTGATGCACACGAAGATCAAAATAAAGCCTTATTTCAGGCAGCACTATATTGGAGACTATGGACCACAAGTAGATAATACAGAAAAGGTTCTAAAACCCAAAATGATTGAACTCAGTAGTTCCATAAGGTGCCTCCCCAGTCTCCAGCATCACCTGTACAGACAACTAGAGCTTTCAATATTCAATGTTCCCATGCAAGCCTCCAAGGCTTCAGGAAGCTGATAAACATCCATCACGTTCATCCCAGAATCAGACAAAACCTGAAGTTACAGCACTTCAATCACCAAGTGATACACTCACCACTGGCTGATGAAGGTTCCGGTTGAAATCGAAGGAAGAAATCAGGGAGGGGAATTCTGACGAGGGAGCAGGGAGGCCAGAATAGACAGAAGAGAGAAGAGAGGGAAGATCAGGAAGAAAGTCGAAATATTCCTCGCCTTCTCATTGATCAGTATGTGCCTTATACAGTAATGGACTGTGGGCCGTGTAAACTAAGCAGAAGTAAAACAGTGAGCAGAACAGAAAACAGAATCAGCGTGTGTACTGTGCAGGGAGTAAAACCAGAAGCATCAATGAAACAAACAGAATTTCAGCAGCATGTGCAGTTTGTTAAACGTAATCTCTGAATTCCAGTGGGAGCCGTGTGGTTCGGTTGCTGTGACATTGGTCCGCGTGGCAGCTGTTGGAGGAGGAGATGCCGTTTCTGAAGGTGACCTGGCAATGCCTGTAACATTATCATCTCCATTAAACAGAACCTTGTCCTCAAGGCTAAAATCCGGAAAGTCTTGACAGAGGGCAGCGACATCCTCCCAAGTGGCATCTTCAGTGGTTTGCGTTTCCCACTGGACAAGTACTTGCGAGAGGGCTTGGTTGTGACGGAGGATCTGTCGGAAGCCCAAGAGTTGTTTGGGCCGTAAGAGCGGCTGGGATCCAAGTGTTGCGGTTGGCAGCTCCAACTGTTGTTCATGGTTTGGCTGGCATCGTTTGAGCAGCGAAACGTGAAATACATTATGTATTTTGGACTCTGCTGGCAGCTCTAATCGGTAGGCAATGGCACCCACGTGTTCTAAAACGCAGTATGGTCCGTAGTAACGCTTGGCAAGCTTGTTAGACTGTCGGTGGGCAATAGTGGACTGCCGGTATGGCTGAAGCTTCATGTAGACTAGGTCTCTGACCTGAAATTCCTTGTCCATTCGGTGTGCTTCGGCCTGATTTTTCATACGGAGTTGAGCCCGTTGTAGGTTCGCCTTGATGCCAGCAAGAGTAGAGGTACGAGCGGTGAGCAACTCATCAAGAGAGGCCAAGGTTGATGAGCCTTGAACATAGTTGATCAGAGGAGGAGGAGGAGGACGTCCGTATACTACTTTATAAGGACTCATTTTGATGGATGAATGCCAAGCCGTATTATAACTCCATTCCGCCAATGGCAAATATTGAACCCATGACGATGGCTGGTCTAAGGCAAAATAGCGGAGGTAATTTTCCAGGTAGTGATTAACAACCTCCGTTTGCCCATCCGTTTGCGGATGACACATGCTACTGGTGGCCAGGCAAGTGCCTTGTGTTTTAAAGAGTTCTTGCCAGAATGTACTCATGACGATAGGATCTCGGCCGGAAATGATGTTGGCGGGAAATCCATGTAGGCGACAGATATCCCTTACAAAAACTTCGGCCAGCTGTTCCGCTGTAAAGTGGGTGCCCAAGGGTGAAAAATGGCTATATTTAGAGAGACAATCGACCACCATCATTATGACAATCTTGCTGCGTGAAGGGGGCAGATGTGTGATGAAATCCATGGAGAGAGAGTCCCATATCTTGCCCGGTATTGGCAAGAGTTGCAGCAAGCCGTGTGGTGCCCTGTTAATCGACTTTACATGTAGGCAAATTGGGTAGTTAGAAATGAAGTCTGAGACCTCTTTTCGCACATTTGGCCAATAAAAAGTTACGGCAATCCGGGCAAGAGTGCGTTGGGTTCTAGCGTCTCCACCAAGAGGAGAATTGTGGTATTCAGGTAAGATAAGTTCTTGAAGTGCTGATTCAACTGGAATCAATATTTGGTTGTTGTAGAAAATAAGGCCATCTCTCCAAGAGTAACTCGGGTAATTTTCTTGATGTTCCTGAATTTCACGGGCGAGTTGTGCTGTAGTGTTTTGTTGAGTGTAATACTTACGCAAGGCTATTAACAGAGCTATGACCGGTTGTGAGACTGCTTGGATGGCCATACATGAACCGGTCGAGTCTAGAGAGTGCATCAGCCGGGCCATTATCGCGGCCTGGCCGATATACGATGTCAAAATCATATCCCATTAGCTTGGTAATACATCATTGTTGGTCTGTTGTGTGGATGGATTGAGTTAATAAAGCCTTGAGTGGTTGATAATCTGTCTAGATAACAAATTTAGTCCCCAGTAAATACTGCCGCCATTTCTTCACTGCTTCCGTGACAGCATAAAGTTCTTTCATGTATGTGGAGGTTCCCTGGAGCTTCAAACAGATCTGTTTACTAAAGTAGGCAATCGGGTGTCCATCTTGTAATAAAATGGCTCCAACACCATATCCAGAAGCATCTGTCTGAACTAGAAAAGGCTGGGAGAAATTTGGAAGGGCCAGGACTGGTGTGGTGGTAAGTGCCTTCTTAAGTGAAGTGAAGGCCTGTTCTGCGTCTGCTGTCCATATAAAGGAATTTTTGCGTAACAGTTGGGTTAGGGGAGCAGAGATTTGAGCGTAGTGTTTGACAAACCGACGATAGTACCCAGATAGCCCGAGGAATCCACGCAGCTGTGACACACTGGCTAGTGTTAGCCAATTTTGGATTGCTGCTATTTTTGCTGGTTCTACTACTACTCCATGCTCAGAAATGATGTGGCCCAGTTAGGATAACGAAAATTTGTCGAACTCACACTTTGATAGTTTGGCAAAGAAGGTCTGAGTCCGTAGAATGTGTAGTACCTGCTCCAGGTGATTGAGGTGGGTGTCCCAGGAGGGGCCGTACACTAATATGTCGTCAAAGAACACTAGCGCAAAGCGCCGTAACACCGGCCGGAAGATCATGTTCATTTTGGACTGGAATGAAGAGGGTGCATTGGATAGTTCGAAGGGCATCATGAGGAATTCGTAATGTCCGTCATGAGTGCGGAAAGCTGTTTTGTGGACGTCTGCATCATGGATGTGCATTTGATGATATCCTGCTCGCAAGTCTAACTTGGAGAACAATCGAGCGCCGGATAATTCATCCAGCAGCTCGTCCACAGTAGGGATGGGGAATCTGTCCTTAATGGTGACAGCGTTGAGGGCTCGGTAATCTACGCAAAATCGCCAACTTCCATCTTTTTTCTTGACAAGAAGAACTGGGGATGAAAATAGACTTGTGCTTGGACTGATAATTCCCTCATCCAACATGTCTCAGATCAGTCGTTCCATCTCAGTTTTCTGAAAATGGGGATACCGGTAAGGTTTCACATTGACAGGTTCTGCCTTCGGCTTAAGGGTTATGAGATAGTCAGTGGAACGTTTTGGTGGCAATCCGTGGGGAATGGAGAAAACGTCTGCGATTGTGGTGAGGAAGTGTTGAAGAGCTGTAGCAAAACTGGCTGGCATATCAGTTAGTATGGAAGTGAGCCCTGGAATTGTGGGAAGAGTAGTGTCCAGTGAAGTGTCGGAAACAGGGATAACAATGAGTTTGAAGTAGGTTGCGGCAGAATTGGTAGCCTCACTGCGTCGAAGTTGTCCCAGAGTCATGGAAGAGATGGATGCTATTTGGAGACCGTGGAGAGTGAGTTGTGTTCCCTCATATTCAAAACTCATCAATAAAGCCTTATAGTCGAATAGCACCGGTCCAATTGTGGCCAGCCATTGGACACTGAATACCACATTTGCTCCATATATGGGTAATAAATAGATATCTGCCTTGAATGTGGACTGATCCAGATCAATGGAGACGTTGGAACATATACCTTCGCACTGTAGGGAGTCACAATTGCCAACAGTAACATTAAGGTGTTGTGAGGGTCCAATGGTCAGTCCCAGGTTTTTGGCCAGCATTGTTTGGAGAAAGTTATGGGTGGAGCCACTATCCACCAAGATAATCACCGATCGGCCCCCTATGTGATCTTGTAGGCGCAGCGTGGAGGGAACAAATCGACCTTCCAAAGCATGTACGGAGATGGTTGGAGTTGCATTGGAAACTGCTGTAAGTGCTTCTAAGTCCGGTAAGTTTGTTGACACAAGTCCACTATCCACAGGATCTACTTCTTCCAGTAACTTTGCAGTTGTGGTATCATCATCCACCAACATACACAGGAACTGTGGTGGTTTACAGCGATGTCCGCGTAAAAATTTTTCATCGCAATTGAAGCACAATCTGTGCTCCCACAAGGCTGCCATTTCAACGGGCGTTAATTTCTTGATAGGTGGCCGTGTAGGATACCCCGAAGAAGCAGTTGTAGTCGATCTAGATGGTGTCACCAGGCTGGGTACTGGAAGCTTAGAGATCGGAGGCCTTTGACCCGAAGAACGCCCTGAATCAAACTTCTCATCTACCAGTTTAGCCATACCAATGGCTTCTGGTAATGATAGGGGCTTGAGTAGCAATAGTTCACGACGAATATCATCTCGTAGTCTCGAGATGAAGCAATTCAACAAGTTTACAGGGGTGAGCCCAGAAGTACGAGTAGATAGAGTCTCAAACTCCATCATATATGTAGCGACAGTTGAGGTCTGCCGAAGTTTGTAGAGTGTGGCCTCTGGATTTGAGTAAGTAGATGGTCCAAACCTCAATTTGAGATCATGATCAAACAACTCCCAAGTGGAAAGTTGCCTGGTGGCGTGCATCCATTGATACCACTGGAATGCCGCACCAGACATGTAAAAAGCAGCTATGATCAATTTCTATTTGGGTGGAGTTCCATAGTAGTGAAAGAATCGTTCAATCTGAAAGAGCCAGCCGAGGACATTCTCCCCAGCGAAAAATGGAATCTCTAGTTTAGGAAGCCTAACGGCGGTCGGAAGTTGGAAATCTGTGGTGGCATGTCGAATTAGGGGTAAAGTGTGAGTTATGGTAGTCGGATTCACCATAAACGGCGGTGGTGTAGGTAGCAACGGTGGATTTCCGGAAGATTTATCCAATTGAAGCAAAATCTCTAAGAGAGACTTTTGGATGTGCTCATTCATAGATGAGTTAGACGAAATACCTTCGCTGTGTTGCTGTACTGTTGCCAATACTTCTTTTAATTCCTTCGAAAGAACGGCGATGGAATCTTCTAGTGTTTTGTAGCGTATAGTCACTTCCTCGGTCATTGTTTCAATGAAAGCACGAATGATACACTCACCATTGGCTGATGAAAGTTCCGGTTGAAATTGAAGGAAGAAATCAGGGAGGGGAATTCTGACGAGGGAGCAGGGAGACCAAAACAGACGGGAGAGAACAAACAGAAGAGAAAAGAGAAGGAAGATCAAGAAGGAAGTCAAAATATTTCTCGCCTTCTCATTGATCAGTATGTGCCTTATACAGTAATGGGCCGTGGGCCGTGTAAACTAAGCAGAAGTAAAACAGTGAGCAGAACAGAAAACAGAATCAGCGTGTGTCCTGTGCAGGGAGTAAAACCAGAAGCATCAATGAAACAAACAGAATTTCAGCAGCACGTGCAGTTTGTTAAACGTAATCTCTGAATTTCAGTGGGAGCCGTGTGGTTCGGTTGCCGTGATGGTTGGTCCGTGTGGCAGCTGTTGGAGGAGGAGATGCCATTTCTAAAGGTGACCTGGCAATGCCTGTAACACCAAGCCTTCTTGGGATTCTGAGATTTATCATTCACTAAACTCATACCCTAGATTAACATTGCCTCTCCATTAATCAAAGTAGACTGGTCCAGACTTCACAACTCTTGCCATCCACAATTCACAGTATCCTCCACTGGACAATCAGCCTCACCCATTTCCACTAGCACCGTAAAGGAACTGCACCAAGCAGTTGCACACAACTAGACAAAACAATGTTTACATATCTCTTCTGTTCCTTGGAAAATGAAGTCAGATACAGAGCATTCCTACTTTCATCCTCTCCTTTGGTCAGTGCATCGGTGCAATGAAGATGACTAGGATAAGGAGAACAGACATATAAAGGAAAAGAGACTCAAGGAATAAAAAAAATGCAAGATAATCGTGTTGGAATCTGTTTTCAGTGATATCAAAACAACATTGCTTTGTCTTGTAAAAAAAAAAAAAAAAATTGTTTCAGTTGAAATCAGATTACTTGAATTGCTTTTTCTCAAAGCAGAAAAAGCAAGTGGTATTTGTACCAATACATCTCATTCAGCATCATTTCAGCCGTAAATGATCTCAGATCTATTTAATTTATAAGGAAGCTATAGACCTTTTACCTTTCCGTCAATCCTTGCACCTCAGAAATACGTAATGAAGCATCAAATTCTAGATTATATGTAATAGTATTTATAAATCAAGGTCATTTGTTAATATTCAGTACCACCAGATACCAGGAGTACAACTACCCAATTTTGTGAAGACACATTGTACTCGAATTACTTTATCACAGTCAAATAGTACACTACTGAAATGGTGTTGATATAGGAATAGTTGAAGAGTAATCAAGTGGCAATATTGCAAAGTCCAGAGGGTACAATATATAGCTTAAAACAAACCAATACATGCAGAAACTCATCTATGGCATGACTATGAATATACCGGAGCTGAAAGAGTATTCAGTGGGACACTGAATAAGTAAGACTGATAAAAGTAGGAATTTCATAGCATTAATAAAACCAGTATCAACAAGACAATCACAAAGCATTTATGACAGTCACTCAGATCGTTATAGATATATCAAAACAAAACAATATCAGAAACCAAAGAAGCAATAGGAAAATCCAAATAAAAACCTGCTTACTTCTTTGAAGAAGAGCATAGCAATTTTTCCTTCAATGCATGAAGACAGCCAGCCAAAGGTTCTCTGACAGATTTGTCAGAATTTAAGGAAACCTGATTGTCAGTGTTAGAATAAAAACTAACAGGATGAAAAGACAATTGTCGTGACAATAAAGAATTTTTCTCCTTCAGTGAAAACCCATTTTTCTTATGTCCTTTTTTTGAAGATCGCCCATTTTGTTTCCTCTTTCGTTTGTCACAACGACCCAGACAAGAAAACTCCTCATCAAATGGATCTCTTCTACAAGAATCTTCCTGCAAAACAACAAATTTTAACAAGAGTTGCGGTTTTTGATGAAAATTAAACTATAGCACACAAACACTGAAACATGATGGATGGTCATACATTCTCTTCCAACCTCTGCACGAATTGAGAGGCAAACTGTGACTGTAAGGGAGCTTGAGATAACAGAGCGTCTTGTGTAACTTCATCTGGTACACCTATAATCCAGAGGGTTCCCTAATAAGGTCCCCTCAAACACAGAAACAGAAAAAAAATAGGGGAACAAGAATTGTTGAAAATAGTAGTTTAGGATACAGGTTGTGCTAAAATTAAACAATCTATATGCTTAGAGAAAATAATCCAATCAATCAAGAAAATGATTCACTGTAGTGCATAACTCAAATTGCCACAATATTAACAAGCTAATGATTAGGACAAAAACATACTCAGCAATCTTAATCTGACACGGGCCACAGCTGATCTTGTAATCCAAAGTTAGGACCCACATTCACCCGGGGAGGGGGGTGATGATTAAGAATTAACTTATAATTTTGATAATTCTTAGGAATTACAAATAATTGTAATCAAACACAAGTGACATTTGAAATGCCAAAAGAAAAAGAAAAAAAAGGCAAAGTGGAAACAACTACCGATTAGGACTATAATAAAGTTAGAACTACTGTTCTGGAAGAAATCCTGAGAGACGTCATTATGAAAGAAATAGCTGACAATCTGGTATGATAGATAAATAGATAGATATTGAGTAAGTCCTCATAGTACCTCATGGTTATTTTTGTCACTAGTATGGCACCAAACCAGTCAAAACAGAGAGAAGAAAAGAAATAATGCTAACCATTAAGATCAATGAACTCTGAACGAGCTGGCTTCTCACTCTCCTCAGCATTCTGTCAGTGAAGAGCATGAGCCAATATAAACTATCACCAAATTCATTTAATTCATAAGCAACAAAAATATAATGAGCAAGAAAGGAACTTCATTCTACAGACTTTGAAAGTCTTTCCAAAGAATGTGGATTGGTAATTTATTCACTTATAAGTGCAGGGAAATGTGTTTACTGATTTTTCCTTTACAAAAAAATAAGACACCACAACTCCTGCATCTTAGGGATTAGAATGGATTATATGTACACAATTTTACCTCTATATAAGGAAGACAAGACAAGATTTCTGTTATTTAAACTCGTGACTCTTGAATTGTGATGCTTATTTTATAAAAAGAAGATGCATATGAGATCACTGCAGTTAGGTTCTTTCAATTGAAAAAACAACTACTACGGTGGACCAAGTAATATGCCTCAGACCAGCTTCCCGATACAGTAGTGATGAAAACAACATAATAATAAATAATGCAGATGCTGCATCTCTAACAAAGCCTATTACCTATAAATTTGTGCAGCATGAACATGGATTACATGGCGTTGCACCACTACTGTTTCTTCTAAAGTCTATGTATTGAATAAATAACGAGAAAAAAATCAACTAGCATGATCTAAAGAAAAGGAAAAAAAAAAAAACATGTCAATGAAACACAGCCCATGGTGCTTCTATCTACCAAATTCAAGCTTGACTTTAGCAAAAGAAGCTGAATCCAGAACCATCACTTTTAACCACGAAATATTTTGATGCCTCATATACTTTTCTCCACTGGGGGATTCAAACAAAGTAAATTGGGGAATTCAATTTGAAATATTTTGACGTCAGGGCATCAACCTTAACCAGCTTAGCTAAGATTTCACCGGTAAAGAGAGAGCTTCATCGTGTAGGACATGCGACTACTCAGTTGGAGCTAGCGCTGTAGGATGTACGTCAACTAACAAACTAACAGCGCCGCAATCTGCCAGTTGGACAGTTCCCAACAGGAAAAACTGCAAAAGAACAATCGCTAAACCACGCGATCAAAATAACCTAACAAAGTAAGCAAGGTATATTTTCAACAACTCAAATAATTCATCCTTTAGACCGTCAAAAAAAATATCCAATGTTCAAATTCACACTATCGGTAGTTTTTATTTCAGACGTTGAATTTAGAAAGAGAGGCAGCAAAAAGGACCTTTTACCTTTTGAAGACGGCGTAGTTTCCTTCGTTCCTGTTCCTCTTTAAGCCGTTCTATATTGTCCCTGAGCTTCGCGCCGCCGTCAGGCAATTTGGATGATAATCCTTCCAATTTTCGCGATTGTCTAGTAATCGACTCTTCTAGGTCATGATCTGAGAATCGAGCATAGTCAACTGTCGCACAATGCTCTTGTCCTTGAGGTTGTTTCTGCTGCGGCCGCTGCTTCCTCGGCCGATCGTCGGTAGAAACGGCGGCGGTGGGACTTGGGGCAGTAGTGATAACTACTAACTCAGCCGGAGGCTCCTCGTCGTCGTCTAAAAGCTTGCCAAAATCAATTTCTAGTCTTCCCTTATTGTCATCGTAATTCGTCTTCTTCTTTTCCTCTTCCATTTCTTACGCAGTAAACGGATGTGAACTATGACTAGATGCGTTTTCTCGCTATCCTTTTGCCAGCACTTTAAGGGATAATCACAGGGATAGTGAGAGAGAAGCAGTGCAGTCGAACGATGTAAACGGCCCAGCCTGCATTCCTGCTCATGGAAAACTCAGAGGGATAGAAGATGAAAATCAATCCAGAAATGATGAAAAGAGAAAAATTGGGGGTTTTTATAGTATGAAGTGAGAGGAATTTATAATATAAATTTAATCTGCAATATAAATCTGGTTAAAATTAAATTTCACGAATTCAACATTTTATCAGATTTAATTAATGCATATAATAATAATAGTATTGAATGGGTCATGCCAACATATAAATTTGTCATGTTGATATGATATGAGATAAAAATATTTTTGACCTAATATGGCATGTGGCTCACTTGCCTTTAGC
>JAODPA010075767.1:0-20237 GCA_025585075.1 Nepenthes mirabilis
AATAAGGCATATTTTAAAAACTAATTATGTCAAAATATCATGTTTCAAGCCCGATGAAAGTAAAAATATATTAATTTAATATGAAAAGTATTGACCGACAAATCTTAGCAAAAAAATAAAAATAATTTAAATTAAATAGACGGATAATTACTTACAAAATAGAAGAGTGAAAAGAATTCAAAATTTTGTCAATAAAAACACAAAATTATTGAAAGGGAAAGAGCATTCAGAATTTCAAGAGGCAAATTATCTAGTGTCCATTTCCATTACATTCGATTGGGTTCGAATGCGCGAGAGAGCTCTTTCTCAGTTCATTTGGTCAGAAGGAGATTCGCGAGAGAGCGTAGCCACTGTTTCTGATTATTGATCTGTCGTTTTATAGATCCATCGCGTTCTCATCTGCCGCAAATCTTGTTGTGCATTGTTTCTCTGGAAATTAGTGTGTAAATTGCTTCATTCCAGCCATGATTTCGACGAGCAAACTCAAATCTGTTGATTTTTACAGGTCTGTCTGATAATTGATATCATTTTCATGCGTTTCGTTTTTTCTTTTAAATATACTAGTAATTGATAATGCGTTTTCTGGTATTAAAAGAAGTGATTTAGTTTGCATTTGTATCAGTAGGTTTCACGTGTTTATGAGGCTTAAGCTGAATATGGCTATGATATTCCGTGGCAATGTCTGATTTCATCTTTAGTGGCTTTCAATTGCTTGCAAAATATATCAGTTCTATTCGTCGGTTTAGGCTGCCAAGACCTTGCTTGAAATATTCGTGTTTCCTCTTTAATTGACCTATCTATTTGGTCATTCTCTACATTTACGCCTTTCGTGATGTATAATTTTTGGCAGTACAAATGATGTTCACAATAATGAGGGTTGAAGCTTATGTTAGTCTGCGGGATTTATAACAAGCTTCCACAGTTTTTCGTAGTTTTTCTATGTTTTTTGCAAGGAAAGCATGGAGATCTAGTGGGATAACATATAACTCGAGGTAATTATTTGGTAAGCAAAAAGCTTGTACTCCCAAGAGTAAATTCCGAGCAGCAAAAGTCAACAAGAATGCCAACAAGCTAATGTACAATATCAAAAACAACAATATAACACTAGCCAATTCGTAGATTTCTATAAGCTCTTTTGTATGATTTGGGCCATTTGAGTAAACTTCAAACTTTTATCCCTAAACTCTCTAGAACTCCTATCCTTCAAGATATTATAGATTGTGGATGCAAATTACACTATGGTAATATCCTCTACTATGTTTATAGTTTCCATGAGAAATAGATGAATTTCTGCTTCTCTGATGATGATGCTCAGTTACAGCATTCACGGAAAGTATAGACCTCATTGGAGTAAGGGCTATCCATAAAAAAGGGCAATCATAGATTCATTTGCTGGATTGATTAGCTTACATGCAGGATCAACTGCCTTCTCCCGACCTACATTTATATATTTGGTGTAGAGATTTTTTTTAATGTTATCCAAAGAAGGAATTCATGTTTAGTAATAATGATCTTGTGCCACACAGTCCCATCAAGGTACTTTTGAACTTACATTGTGTTGTCTCATATGTCGGTCTGACGGAGAAGGAGCTTTTGTCTTTTTGATGTTTTATGCTCCAATTTGATTCAAAAGTTTCTCCATACCTAACTATCAGTATTTTTCTTGTATATAGTCCATTACTGCAAGCAGTGGAGGTGTTAGGCATGTACCCATATCACTCAGAGTGTGTAGAGAGTCTTGCAAACTGTTGCTTTGTTCCATGATTTGAAGTGGATTATTCCCAGTTCTCCCCCATCATACAGTTTGATGTCTTGCTTCTAGACAGTAAGATGCTTTCCTTTCTTAAGCTCAACTACCAACCACAAGAATTCCATGCATTTCCTCTCCACTTCTGTAGTACTCTATTTCGGCAGTAGGAAGGTTGACGCCCAGTAAATTTGGATAGGAAGCAGCACTGATTTGACGAGCATGAGTCGCCCTGTGTAGGATCTTATCTAGGATAGGCTTGCAATCAGCAACTTCCAATTTTGAGTATAGCAAGGACATTGTTTGGGATTGAATTAGAAAATGAAGTGATTGACTCCAGAAATTCTAGGATTCTTTTGAATGACAACCGCTAACGAAGGAAACCAAGTTCATGGGCATCATTACTTCACAGTACCACAAAATGCCATGGGTTTTGTCATTTTCTCAATCAATAGTGCTGTCAAAGATAGTATTACTTTTCCTTGTGCTGGCTTTCAGGAAAACACCATGGAGAACTGCCCAAAACATCCAAAATAGGTCGAATTGACTATTGTCACCCTTGCAATGACAAAGTTGCTTGCCAAAGCCAAATATACTGACCCCATCTTTTCACATTTAGGATGGAAATTGAAATTGGGGTTTGATTGAAATGATTTGAAGCTCCTTGCAAGGTACTGAATGACCGGAACAAAGATACAATGTAAGAGTGAGGCACTTGTCTTAGTCCTTTCCTCTGTTGAAGTGGCTTTCCAGGCTGCCGTAGATCATGATAGAGGATGAAGTGGAAACACACATCTCATGGATGTTCTTAAGAAATCCCCAACTCAATGATTCAAAGTTTTATGGATTTTTACTTTAAGCTGTACTCTAGGGATATCTTCCTTTTGCTGGCCTTGATGAGCTCATGACAGAGTAGTATGTTCTCATGGATGGTTCTACTCTTTTGGAAGTTATTCTGAGCTGGATCGATCATATCATAGACCTTTTGATCTAGCATGTAGTACTCGTGGTGGTTGGGCTGATCTTTTGCATTCCTAGGTCAACTTTGAATGCCCTCCATCTAGTAAGGGTTTTGCTGAATTTTTACTGGAATTGTATTTAGCATTGTAGTTTGTTGTTCTTAGCCATTAAGATGGTAATTGAATGTTTTTATTTTGTTGTAATTTACCAATAAAAGAATGCAGCTCTTGTGGGTGGCAGAACAGAGGTTTATTATTTTGAATTTGCATTTTTTGATCAAATTTGATACATAACATGTCGAAGAATAACAGGTATCAAATAATTCAGGTTCCAATCAAAACCAAATGAATGAAGTCAAACCCATTCTATAGAATGACTGGATGAATAAAATCAAATGTGAATATTCTATTGGATAACTCTATTGCTAGATGTAGTTTTTGCAGTATGTAGTAGAGTTGCATGAGATTTCATAAAATCTCGTGAAGAACGAAGTGCAATCGTCCCCCCTCGAAATGAGCATGTGCTGCTGTAATATTTGATGCCTTTAATATGCCTCAGAGTAGTAAACAACTAATATCTTATCTGCTGATTTCATTCTCCCGTTGTATACAGGAAAATTCCCAGAGATTTGACAGAAGCATCGTTGTCAGGTGCAGGATTATCTATCATTGCTGCATTGTCCATGGTTTTCTTATTTGGAATGGTGGGTAGCTTATGTCTCGTCTTGTTGAAGATTTATGGTTAATATGTTGATTGTGGGCACCCACAAAGGCTCTTGATGTATGATCAAATTTTGTTATTTTCCTTTTCTTCTGCTTGAGGGGGATGGTTTTCTGTCATTATCCATTTAATAACTGTTTCATGTCTAATCATACCAGCAACTGAGGTAATATTAAGCTACTTTGACCTGCCAAATCTCTTCTAAATTTGTCATTACTAGCTTTTCTGGTGGTGCCAATTGATTTGCTTTATCAACTAAAGTCATCATTTTGCAGGAACTGAATAATTATTTGGCTGTGAGCACCACTACATCCATAGTTGTTGATAGAAGTTCCGATGGGGATTTTCTGCGCATAGAGTTCAATATTAGGTAGGGTTCTGTTGCACCAAAAAACAGTCAATCAATGATCCTGTTCTCATTAGTTTCTATTTAATGGCTATATTTCTTATCCTTTCATCTGTCCTTTAGCACTTACCTCCTCATCCACTTGTGGGCAAAATGTTGTAAAATAATAAAAGGTTTAACCCTTTAGTGACATTGTACTATTGAATAAATTTTCCTAAGATCATGGTGTTTTTGTGATTATTCAGCAGTTCACTAGGCTTTATAGTAGGTTAACACCTCACTGGGAATATAGTTAATGTGAAGGGTGTGGGGGGATTGAGGGAATGAGAGGTGGATATCTTCACTTATTTGGTGAGTTAACAATTAATACCTATTCACTTGTATTCCCCTTGTAAACAAAATGCCCCAAAACAAGGTTAAACAAGTTCCTCCTTTCTCTTTGTTTTTCCTTCATGCACCCCTCCCAAACAAATTGTAATGTAGTAAAACGGGGGATATTTTCCCCCTTCCAATATATATGGATTGAGGGTGAGTCTTGGAAAAGCGATAAACACATGAAATAACCCCATTGCTGTGCTAAGGATAGATTTAATATATCTGACCATCCATAGATCCCAAGATGTGGAAAAAGTCATGCATGCACCTCCCTTTTCTAGTGTGTTTGGATGCACATGAGTAAAGAGGAATGGAATAAGCATAAGATCAAAAACTAACAAATAAGAACTACATGATGCCCTACCATAATCACAACCACACCAACATCAACAAGCCACCTCCATTGTGCTCAACAGGGAAGGGGGAGAGAGCGAGAGAGAGATTGTGATGTCTATGGTGGAGGTTGTTGATATCTTCTGAATCGCCTAATAGTGATTTGGGCAGCAATCAGTGGGAGAGGAAGGGAGAGAGGGGTGGTGGCAGTAACCCTGGTGGTGGGTGGTGGTCGTGGTGTTCCCGCCAGCCATTGTTGATGTTATGTGAGTTTTGGAGTGTGTAATGCCCCAACCCCAACCTCCTGTGTCGGTTCATCACACTCAACGTACCATTTAAAGTCTAAATTATAAGCACACAAGGCTAGCATGGCATAAATAGATACATTCCCCAACATATCTGAAAGGAACTATACGTCCCAAACCACACAAAAATTTTAATTCCTTGATAATTTTTCGAAAGCAGTATAAATATAACTATTCAATACACGTAAAGAATATTTAGATCTAGATGATATAAATATTCCACAGCATAAAAATTAAGGCAATAATAAATAATAAGACAGGGACAATTTTTGGTGACTAAGGGAAGACTCAATAACCATGGCTATCGAGAAAAATCCTCCGAGTTTTAACGGTCAGGTAAGATATGCACTATAAAAATCAACTTACAGATCGGGTAGTAACGACGTGCTAACCTAGTCGACTTACTCTCGTCTCGTGATTTCTACCAAAAAACTTTTAGATTTGTCCACAGCAATGAAACTGGATGTCTTCTGGTCTTCATGTCAATTTTTCCACAAGAACCGCTGGAGCTCAGTTTCCACGCCTCTCACGTTACTCACGAGGGATTGCAGGCAATGAAGGTGTAGTCGAATAGTATAAGAGGAAAAGAATGCTTTGGAAAACTAGCACATATAAACGGTGAAGCTTTCTCCGGTGGGCACAATATCTTTGCTCAAGATAATGAAATTTGCCTTTTTGTGTCTCAATTTTTTTTTTCTCAAACCCTAAAGTTGCAGAGGAAAAGCTCATATATATAAAGGAGCCCACAGGGTTTGAAAAATAAAATATCCGTTGGGAACAAAAGGGCCGCGCCACTCGAGTGCTCAGCGGGCGTAAGATAGGGTTCGGGGTTTTCGAGCCCTGGCGCTCGAGTGCGGATCAGGCACTTATCCCGATTCTGAAAAACGCGCCTAGGTGGTGCCTTGGGCTTATGATGAGCGCCCGGTTTTGAAAAGTGCGCCTAGTTGGCACCTTGGGTGCCCGGTTCTAGAAAGTGCGCCTAGTTGGCGCCTCGGGCACCCATCGAGTGCAAATCTGGAGAAGGGGCGGAACGGAGGATTGGGAGGCGAGAACGCTGAGAATATGACGCGTACGACCTTAGGCATGCAAGTATGAAACTGATGAAGCTCTACCAGGCAAGAATGACGGCATAGATATCGAACTCTCCCATGCAGTCATGGAATAGGCCAATACACAAGACGACTAACAATATCAATTAATATTTATATATTACATTACAGTCGATCCTTTAGTTACATCATCTGAAAAATAATTAATATATGTGTGCTTCTGCTACGCACTATGGCCATAGTTAATCCATAACTCGTACAGATTCACTCTGAAAATATTAAGGGATGAGCCACCAATAGCCTAGTAAGTAAGAAAACCATATACATCCATTCCTTGGGGCCAATAAATAATGATGGAATAATAAACTCAACTTCAAATCTAAAGATGGAAACAGTTAGCCCATGTAATCAGATTGTTGTTGGAGGAAACAAACATATACACCACGAGCATGTCTCAAGAATTGGATCTATATCCATAATGAATAACAATCTTTCATGTAGCCATCATGTTGATATTCATGGCATATATGTCACCTTGTAACCATTATCCCGGTAGCTCCATCTCAGGAAGTTTCAGAATGATAGTAGATAACTTTTCCTGCTATGGGATGGCTACCTTTGACCCTCTTTAAGGTAGCCCTTTCTGTGACTAGGCTGAAAGCAATACACTGTATCATATCCTCTTTCAAAATTAATATGGCTTCAACAAATTCTTTTCTTAATGAAATAATATATATTTCATATATAATTGATGATTTCCAGTAACTGAAAGAAATCATAGGAATACAACTTCTGAGACATCTAAGGATAAGCTCAACAAATGAATTAAATTCAAAAGCATATCATGTAAACTGAATATTAATTTAAAGCATATAAAATGGACACATGAGATTCGATGGGGAAGGGGATGAGAGAACACTAAATGTCCACTTATCCAAAATGTCTAGTTCACCAATACCATAAATTCTATATCATTTATTTCCATAATTTTTTTCCTCTTTTCATTTCCTCCATTCTTTGCTCTCCCCCTTTTCTCTTTTTTTTTTCCTTCGTTCTTTCTTCTTTGTATTTTTCCTTCTGCCATTCTTTTTAGTTTCTTCTACCTCACCCCTTTTTATTTCCTTATGTGCCGGGTGGCTGCGCCATACATCATCCCACCTTTCAGAGTTGACATGTAGAGTCCCACATCGGATGGAGAGGGGAACGAAGTGTGCTTTTATAAGGGCGTGGAGACCTCTCCCTTGTGGACGCGTTTTGGGGGCGGTGGAGGCCTTCTGCCAGGAACAAAACCGTACGCCTGTGTGGTAAAGCGGACAATATTCACAAGCGGGTGCTCGGGGACGTTACAGATGGTATCAGAGTCGGGATCCGGTCCGATGTGCCAGCGAGGACGCTGGGTCCCCAAGGGGGGTGGACTATAGAGTCCCACATCGGATGGAGAGGGGAACGAAGCGTGCTTTTATAAGGGCGTGGAAACCTCTCCCTTGTGGACGCGTTTTGGGGGCGGTGGAGGCCGTCTGCCAGGAACAAAACCGTGCGCCTGTGTGGTAAAGCGGACAATATTCACAAGCGGGTGCCCGGGGACGTTACATGACAAGTGGCCAAGGTGACCTGTTTCCAATCTCTTCCTTTTTTCCTTTGTTTTTGATGGGTCCAGTTAGATCATGGGCTAACCCAGTGCCAGGCTCAGCCATCAGCATGCAAGGGGGCCGAAGGCCCAACAAGCGGCTACTAGGACATAAGGCAGGAGGCCGGCCTAGTCGAGGCCCAACGGCAGCTATAGTGACTCAATTGAGGCCCAACGTGTAATGGGCCTAGGGGACAAGCTTCAAGTGGCTCAGTTGGCAATGCAGATGGTCAAACTAATTAGGAAGCTTTCCAACCCAGTAGTTGATAGTGCACTCAGAGCATGCGTATGCAAGCGCCACCTGCAATGGTCATCACGGTAGACTGACAGACACCCAGAAATGACCACTCACGGTTGCACTGCCCCGGCAAAGCGACAACTGACATCCGCGGCTTCTGCCGGTGCCAAGCCAGTCCGGCAAATCCTAGCAAGATAGCTGTCTCCAGGTTTGGTGCCAAACCACGTCGCCACCAATATTAGGAATACCCGTCACCCCTGCTTGTGAAAGGGGTGGGAACTTCTCAATTCCTCAAGGATTTGGACTTGTCAATTCCTCCAGGAGAATCCTTTCTCAAAAACTCACAAGGACAGAAACGGTGATCCAATCTCTCCCCCTCTCCCAGGAAAAGCTAAGCGATCCCACTCGCTCCAAGAGCACATCTTCCATTCTCTAAGACGCTCCTTGCCGAGCACACCATCGGAGCATAGCCCTCCGCCATTCTCTAAGATGCTCCTATCAAGTGTTTTATTCTAAGATGCTCCCTGCCGAGCACACCACCGGAGTATAGCCCTCCGCCATTCTTTAAGACACTTCCTGTCGAACGTACTATTCTAAGACGCTCCCCGCCGAGTGCATTAACGGAGTCAGGCCCTTCAACTTTACTCACATTCTCCTTTCACGTGAATCCGTGCATTTTACATCATTTATCTTTCTATTCTCTTGAAAAATTTTTGATTTGAATATCGGATGATAAATCGGAAAGTGAGCCCGTCAATTATTTGACCTCTTGTTTTCTAGTTGTGTTACGTAAGACCCAGGTTATCACGGATAGAGATCGGACCCGTCTCAGTTCGACCTGACGTAGAAGATCGGGTGGATCCCTAATCAGTACAACAATCTGGATCTAGGGACTCATTAGTTTGCTTCTGCTCTTGGCTCCTGATTCTGTTCGGTTTTTGTTTTTTCCTCATACTGCTATTTGTTTTTTCACTTTTGGTCCCACAAGGAGGTTGAGGCAAAGCTATGGTTTGAGAAGGAATGAAGTCTAGTTCCTTTCACACGATCTCCTTCCCCAGGAATGAATTCTCTATCCTAGGGGGTGGAGGGTTAAGGATATATAGGGCATATATACTCCCACAGTTCCTATTCTCTTCTTTAGTATACAAGGGTAAAGAGAAGGGGCAAGGTTACCCTGGGAATGTCTCCCTTTATCCCCTACCAAATTTGACCTTATAGAAAAATATTGTCATGTCTCAAATCCCTTTCCCATTATTAACATTTATCCAATTATTATTTGATAACTAAATTATCATCTAATTAACATTCGGACGTGAACTTTACGTCGATATCTCGACCGACTACAATAAAATAAAATAAATCATATACAGAATCTAAATTTACACCACGTTGTTATGTGGATTCGACACTGACCCAAATTGTGACGTTGGAGCTGAAGTAAGGAGTTATACTTGTCACAAAAAATCAGAGTATACAAACTATGGAAATATAAACCATAAATATATTCTGATAACAGCTGATCCATCTGTTGAACAACTGACAATCGACAACTAAAATTAGATGAAACATTACTAAATTCGAGAGCTCATGACATCTCACATATGTAAACATAATCCGAATAACTTAAAACATCAGCTACAGCTGTCCGAAATCTAAACTTGAACTAAAATACATCATTAATCATATTCAAAAGCTGTCCAGAATATAAAAACAAGATACTAAGCTGTCAAAAACTCAACACAATTTATTAACTACTATCCGAAAGCCATATTACAACATTTTAAACATTCTAAAACTGTCCAAAAACATTAAACATTGCATAATCTCAGACTATAAACTCTTCAAACACAATCGTTCTTCATTCCTGTTCATCCAGAAAATATTCGTGCATCTCATCTGAAGGGGTTAATAAAATAAAGTGTGAGCCAAAAGTTCAGTAAGACATGTAATATATCAATTGATCATATATAATTTGCATTTAAAACATATCGGAATGACAATAGATCATGATCTGATGCAATGATATAGAATTTTCACAATACTTGTGTAGGAAATTTAGTTTGTATATTTCCAGAATTCTTATCATGTTATTATTTATTTCTTATCATCAAAACGTACTAAAATCTGATTTTTTTAGGGACCAAGGGCCGATAGGTTTTACCGACTAAAGGAGTAGACAATCGAAGCCCGGGTTATGTTTGTTTCTATACAATCAAAGGTTATATGCTACTATTTAAAACTCGTATGTAGGCTGTCATACATATAATCCTGTAGACGGGGCTGAATGCCACTCCACCAACGGGTGATAGGTTTAAATCTCGATATATCACTATAATATATTAAGACATGTCATAATATATTACTTGCTAAAATTTAACCATGGTTCAATACATATTCTTAGAAAAAATCTGCACTTTTCTTTATTTTTTTTAATTTTCTTAATCCTGGAGAAAATGATCATATTTCATAACTTACAGTTGAGTTTTCCTTCAAAATTCAGTAATTTCTCATCATATCAACTTATAATTTTTGCAGAAATTAAACTATGATAAATTTTAAACACATGGGATGTTAATTTAGCATATAGTGCAGCAAAGTTCAACAAATGCAGAATTTCAGCAACATTCTAGCTTGTTCCACAAACAGGCGGAAAAACTACATGAATTTCAGAACATATAGAATATATATTTGACAATTTATAAACATACCGGATTGTTATACACGAATTTAAACATGATAGTGCAGAAAAGTTCAGTAAAAATGTAGAAAATCAGTAGCATGGAAGTTATTTCTGCAATTTCAGTTCATATAACACACATGCAAGGCCTAATTTATCAAAATTCTAAACATGCAAGCCTATATTTTGAATCTAGAAGGTACGGTAGCAAGAGTTACGAAATTCATCTCATATATGAACATTAAATCATGAATTTAACACATGCATAGGAAGGAATTTCAGAATTCAGCTAGGACAATGTTCATAAATTTAGATATAAATTTCATGCATTTTTATAACAAAATAAAGAGAATTATACATGCAAGTTAAACAATATCACCATAACTTCGAAAATTAGGACATGCATGAGCAATAGAACAAAAATTGCTTAAGGAATTCAGCAAAGAACAACAATAATAGAATGAGAGGCTTGAAATACACCTGCCTTAACTTGATTCTCACTAAATTCTAGCTTTGATCAACTTAATTTGGAATTCTTTGGCTTTCTTTCTCTTCTCCTTGTCTATTTCTCTCTTCTCTCTCAAGATTGCTCAGAAAAATGACAGAAATCAGTTGGTGGTCTTTTTATATACTGTCTGGCTCTCAAGCGCCAAGGTTATGGACTATAGCGCTCGAGCACTACTCGGGCATGTCTAAGGCGCTAAGCTCACGACTTTTAGCTTTTGGGCATCCTTCAGGCGACCCTTAGGCACCGAGTAGTTCAGTTTAACTTTGGTTTGTTAATCTAATTTTTTATATTATTGGACCTTAATTTTAATTATATTAGCTTAATTAATCATGATTATCATAAATTAAGAACTTGAGCCTTATAAATATGGTTCAATGTATGAGGCTCCTTCATCGTGAAGTTTGAGGAGTGTTAAAATTGAAGATTTACTCTAGCATCATAGAGAGAGACCTTCCATATTCAAACGTGTGACCTCCAAGTTCTCATGGAGTAACCTTATTATAGTAATTGTTACTTTTTCACATCTATAAAATAAGTTGGAGTCAATGAGGCCTTAGCAAAGTTAGTTAAGGCCAAATCCTTGGAACCAAAAGATCTTAGGTTCAATTTCCCTCCCTTAATTTTATCTAGCTGAAAAAAGTGATTTGAGATGCCCATGTAGACAAATGTCCAGTCACAAAATTTGATCTTTTTTCTCCCTCTGATTGACTGCAAACCAATAGGAGATTGTATTTTGCATGAGCACATTTTGATGTTGCTGTATAATTTCTGGATATTCTCACTATGCCAATCTATTCAAAATTTCACTCTTTTCTGCATCTCATGGGTACAAAGTTGGTCAATTGTGTTCCTTTCTCTCTTTGTAATGGTGAGAGGAATTCCAGCTGCTTCTCCTGAATAAGATAGTGCTGCTAATCCTGACGCCCCAAATAACACACCATAATTGAAAGCTTTTGAAATGACTGGATGCTACATTTAGTTTAGCTGATCATTTTTCCCTTTTTCTTCCCTGCTATTCAATGTTAAGATTTCATTTTAGAGTAAAGAGTTGGGAGATGCAAAGAGTTAAGCTTGAGGAGTAGTTAGAGGTAATGAAGTACAAGAAACATCTAAACTATCAGAATAAAAGCTCCAATAAGCGAATCAAACAAAATTATCATCCAACCAAAATTGTGAGAGATGCTGATAATATCATGAAAATGGGTCCTGGCAAGCAGCTGCACACCGTATATGAAGCTAACTGTTCTAATTATATGTGAGAATATTTTGAAGATGAACAGCTATTGAAATATTGTAACCAGGAGAGATATACTAGCTAAAATCTTCAAACCTTTGGAAACAAAAAAACTTGTAATCAACTGGTATTTGAAGATTGAAATCCCTTGAAGAGACTTGAGATTATAAACTGCTGATGATTGCCCTGGGTAGTTCAATTTCAGAGCTGTATTTTGACTTTCCAGGGGAAGGGAGCAATGGAGTGGAATATACAGGACTGGACATGGGAGAGTACAGAAAAGTCAAACCTCTAGGAATGATGCAGAAGCAAGAATGACAAAAGGCATAACTGTGGGGAGATAGGAGGAGGAAATTGAAAGGGGAAATGGTGATTGAAGAGTAGAAGTTGAAATGAGAAAGAAAAAGTAAAAGAAACTTGTAGCAAGGAATTTACAAGAAATCATAGGGAGACGACTAAAATAGTAAGGAATTTCAAGGAAATTATAGGGAGAGGACTGAAGAAACAAGGAATTTTGAGGAATTTATGTAGGGAGAAGACTAATCTCAGGATAGCCTTGGGGCAGTTGACTTCATGACGACTTTTTACCTGCCAACTTTAATTAGCTGGTGGTCTTCTGGGGGAATACAATGGTTGGGCATTTGATTGGGATGGATTCGTTGAGTGTTGGGCATGCCTACTTATACCCCATCCTTTGTAGTTGAAATTCCGGCTGTCACATATGATGTTTAGGTGAATATATCATGTCAAATTCACTTCAGCTGTCTGAAATTGTGATTAATGCTAAGCATGATGGGGATATGCAGCTTCTTCAAGCAGAATGGGGCATGAGAATGAGTTCTCCTTTATGGTATTTGTTTCCTGCAATTAAATTTTGCATGATTACTATTGTAAGATATGGCTAGATATAGGCCACGTGAATATGAATTTTTCATGCTCTTGCATGGTTTCTGGGAGTACCATTTTTCCCACCAACTGTACTTGATCTGTGCAAGCTTAGGTACAGGAAAGAAGAAACTCTATCAACCAAAAAACTATTGAAAGAAAGGATGTCTATTGCATGCTTCCTATGGTCAACATATCAAGGATTTTCATAAAAGCACCATGACAAGGGAATGCCAAATGTCTGGAGTTATATGTAATCGCTGCAGATTCATTGCCATGCCTAAGAAAATTCTCATACTTGGCGTTTTAAGGTACCACAAAGACAAAGGGGAACAATTCATGCATGCCCAACTTTCTTTGCTAATGATTGTTGCTTTGCTAATGATTGTTGACTTTTCAACTAATCTATGCATAGATTTTTTTTATCCCATTGCAAGCTGAATTGTTGTTTTTCGGCCTGATTTTTCTCTATTGTTACTGTTGCCATCATGTGTTAACTTTTTATATGAATTGTACATTGTAGTACAGCTTTTTTTTTTTGTAACATTGCTTATATCATCTTTTTTGCAAGTTTTTTTTTTTTTTATATTCCTGACATTTTCCATGAAATTTTTTGTGTAGCTTTCCGGTGTTGTCCTGTGAATTTGCAACAGTTGATGTTAGCGATGTCTTGGGAACGGTAAATACTAGCTTCTTCGTTTTATTATATTAACATGGTGACTAAGACTGATTGTCATCACATTTATTGATGATATGTAGGATTATAGACTGTTTTAAGTAACTATCTGTTCCTTCTTTTTGTGCTATGACAATGCATTATCCTTTTAGATTTTGCTAAGCTTTTTGCAAAACGCTATGTTTATAGAAGTGATATAAGTTCCATTTTAGGAGTGCTTTGCTACACGAGAATTTTTCATTTATTTACTTTCTGCTTCTTGGAAATTTGGTCATAGAAGTTCCAAATTATTGCGTAGAAGCTTATTTTAGCTTCATAAAAATGCAAGGTAGAAACTAGAAACAATTTATATTTGAAATTAAATATTGGCTTATGTAAATTGATATTTAAGTTGAACCCCTATGCAATCTGTCTTAACTGTTTCTGACATACACTTGCCTGGTTTCAGCTGATGGAGTAGAGAAGCTAGACCAAATATGTATTCCATCTCTTATGTAGACAATATTCATGGAGATAATTTTGTGTCGGGTATTAAAAAAATGCGAAAGGGCCTTGTCTCTTTACTTGCTTGAAATAGTCTGTGGTTCTGAGTTTCCTCTAGACTTTTGTTTATTTTGTATTATTTGTTGTCCTAGTAAGAAAGTAAACATTATATTCCAAAGCAACACCAAGGGGGTGTCGCCTAATTGCAACAATATACCCTACCCAAAGTTGTCTCAAAATAAAACCAAAAAACAACTCAGCTACCACTTATCAACCTTGTAAAAAAAAATAATAAGAAAAGAAAAAAGAGAAGCTTGTAATTTCTTTAGGTATTTTCCTTACTGGATAGTTTCTGTTTCCTTGTGATACTCAGAATTGCTATCTGGTCTCTTATTGTAGAAAGCACTGATATGAGGGAAGAATAATATTGTATGTGGGGAAAGGGAAATCAGGAGATAAATTGTAATGTGTCAGCAGAATAAGAATTATAACCAACAATGACTACTGTTTAATATCGTTACTCATTAGGAACCCTTAAAATAAATTTCTCTTGCCCTTGGTCTCCTCTGTGGGGATAATTTTGGACAAAATAGGATAGACTGAGGGTGATCATGTACAGTGTCACTTTATGTTATTGTGGCAATGCCTGTGAATTAGTCAGCTTTTTATCTATGATATTTCAGTCTTGTGGAGAAGATTATGCTCGTTGTATATACATCTCCCCTGGCAATATTTTGTATCTACCTTTTTAAGGCAGATTGTGGGAGGTTGCTGTAAGGTGTCCTCTTGTTGTTTAAGCTATGGCATTTAAGTTTCTCTCTAACTATTTTATGATTTATCAGAGAAAAAATTGACTGTTGTCTGGATGATTTATGGAAAGTTGGAAACATAACTATCTCTACTATGTATCATACATGCGTCTTCCTATATCATGTAACCAATGTCTTATCATGACAATGGTACTGTGGGGGCTTAAGTATGCTGTTCAGTTTCTACCATCTACTTGTTTGTGCTCTAAACTTTGTTTATGATCGTATTTTCTCTTTTGCCACTTGGTAATGCATCATGAATTGTCTGAAGTTATTTGATCACATTTGCAGAACAGGTTGAACATAACGAAAACAATTCGCAAGTTTTCAATTGATTCAAATTTAAGACCAACTGGCTCTGAGTTTCACTCAGGACCAATTGCTAAATTCGTCAAGCATGATGATGAAAGTGATGAAGGATATGCTGAAGGCTCTATCGTCCTAAATGCTCATAATTTTGATAGTGTTGCTCATGAGTAAGTTTATTGGATACTCAATTTTCTTTTCCTTTTTTTAAAGAAAAACTTTAAAAAAAATTCATATATTTCTAGCCTGATTGAAACCTGTGGTCCTTCATGCCATAAGCTATGCTAGAAATTTTATTTCATTGATACATAAGCTTGTCTTATGCAGATATGAGATTTTGGTTGTCAATTTTCATGCTCCTTGGTGTCCCTGGAGTAACCGCCTGGTATTTCTGTTTATGAAGTCCTCTCATTTTATGAAGTATATGATTAGAATTGTTGTTTTTAATCACACGTGCTTTTATTGCATTGTATCTTTAACAAAGTACAGTTTTTGTGCATGACCTTTTGTCCTGATTTGCTCTCTCTAAGATTGCCTTTGTGTTTGTCTTGAGGAGAGTGGGAGTATTATGTCCTGGCATATAACACAAAAAATTAAGACTTAAAGACCGGATGAAGACGTCGTGTTAATAAACCTTATATGTTAATGAAATCATTGTAGACCATGCTGCAAAACTTGATTAAAGTTCAATAGTCCAAAATACAAATTATTATGTTTCGGCTGCTCAATTCTGATTGCCACAAACAGTACGACATAATAATTTTACATCATTAAAGTAATTAACCACAAATATACGTGAACATGTACACTCTGGAAAAAGAAATCTTGTAAAATAGCTAATAAACAAAACCTTCCACGACAACTAACATAAGTCTTCAACTTGTTCTTCACCAAAGCAACATTTCCATTCATCGCACCTATCACTAAATCTGAAATGGAGAGAACTCAAGGGTGAGTCAAAAGCTCGGAAAGTAATATCAGGAACATATTACAAATAATATAGGCCCTAAAAATTATGAAGCTCAAAATGCAATAAAGGGTCACAAATGCTATGAATGGAACGAATATCAAATGGAGTCAAATGTCATAGTACGAGGGTAACAAAATACTAATCTTAAAGGAAACAAAATCCAAATACCATCAAATGATCTCCTGAATGTTTGAATCAAGGACTAACAAATAACCCCCATTTGTAGGGTCAAAATGGAAGATCGATATATTCATAAATTGTAGCCCAATAGATGGGAATGTAAGCCGCTATTATATACCATGGGTGGGCCTTCCCCAGTCTTCCATGTAAAAATATAAGACATGTCATATGCTATACTAACTGTCAGTTACTTTTTAATGGTTCGCTTATACTATAATTTCTACATCTACATAACTCCACAACATCAAAAGATAAGAATCATGATGTGGAATTCTATTATGCGGTGAATCATCAAACTGGGCTAACATAAATTGAAATAGATTAGGCTTTGTACAATGTAGACTATACTAATGATTTTTGGATTCCATATTCCCCCATTTTATGTTCTTAACCCATCCATAAAAATCAAATGTGACAATGAATCAAAGGAACACTTCAAATAACCAACGTTCCCTCCAAAAAAAAAAGTTCTATTTAAGCTATGATCATGTGCCAATGAATAAATAATCCCATAATATCAAAGCCAAGAATCATGCTATGAATTTAGCAAAGTGGCAAAGTACAATTTAAATTATAAGAACCCAAGTTAAGTGAAGAACTTAGGCCAAGCTCCGAAGAATCCTGCAAAGTTATGCCTTAACAAAGCAGGGGCCATTATGAACAACATGACTTGGACTCAATATAAAATAGAGTTATTCTCTTCTAAGGCTTCCCAAGGTACAAGAAAGGAGTTCTTAGAATACATCCAAAACTACATGATGAATTCCATGGGAGCCATAGGGCAAGTAAGGATGGAATCCATAAGAACAAATATAAGGGCATAAAGAGAATGACATACTCAAGGGAACTGAAGGAAGGAAAACAGATATTTAAGGCCATCACATATTCAAACAAGAGAAATAAGTGTAGAAGGAAAGCAAATACATATGACCATAACATACTGATAAAAGGTGACAAATATATATGGAGACTTATGGGCAAAATTTATAAGTTCAACTAACAGGCAAATGATGTTTACTTAGTGACAAAGGACAATCGTGAAATGTGTTTTGCAACGTAAAGAGAGTTACATGATATAATTGCAAAACAAGGAGTTCATAATATATACTTTACTTGCTAGTCTCCATCATTGCAAATAGACTTCTTCATTTTCTTTCATCAATTGCCCCAGTCTTCTCATCTCTCTCATATTTGCTAAGCCTCATTCAAACCTGATTTCATAGTGTGGTTAAATCATCACCAATACCCAAGACACAACACAAGCACATCATATCATCACATCATGCTTTCTTATGTTTTGTTGAGTCACTAATGGTCGATCATAAGCCTCTATTGGGACCCACAAATAAGCCTTAATCTTACTTGATTGGATCCCAAGAATAACATTGTCAAATAGAGCAACAAAACGACTCTGGAACAATTCTGACCGAAGCCTGCCAACCTAAAATGTGCACAGAATTCATGCAAACATTTGAAGAGTTGGATTCACTCGATCTTCGCGACGCTTGAGCAAAAGGGTCCCTCCCATGCTCAAGCATACAATTGAGCTAGACTTCATCGAAAGCCTCAAACACAATTTCACTCAACCAAAAATCTGAAATTAAAGGCTGTCGTTCGAATGACACTCAAGACCCGCACAAGAGAAACTTTAGAAAGCATGTTTAACCACATGCAACACCATGTAACCATCAATGTACATCTAAAAACCAACATGCAACCAACCTAACCGTTAATTTGCTTTCTTAATCTAACATGCAACATAATTTAACCATCAATTTGCTTCCATAACTAACGGTAACACAAATAAATCACTATTCCCTTATTAAATTCACATGCAAGCTAGTCTCCAACAATAATAGCCAATGTATACTCAAAACATAACAGGAATTGAAATAAGATGCCGACATTAAACTTCTTAACAAGAATTAGGATAAGGTTACCAATTTACCTTGCATCCTTCTTTCTCCCTTCTTCCTAATTTCTTCTTCTTCCTTCATTTCTTCTTCTTTCTCTTCCTTGTTGCTCTTGGCTGTCAGCATACCGTCCTCCCTTTTTTTTTTCCTCTTTTTCTCTCTTTCTTCTTCTTTGTCCTCTCATTCCTGTCTCCTCTTCTCTTTTTCCTCCTCTATTCTGCCAAAGCACTTGGCTGAGGGCATACCAAATGTAAACCAAGGCTTCTTTAGCTTATGTGTAAGCTCCTCCACCAATAACCCCTTTAATTTTAGCCCCACTAGTAGATTTTGTCACTTTTCCCTTTAAGATATTTGGAATTGAGCATAGAATCAAGGCACCTAATAAACCAATTATTTTTTGTGTCATCCAAACACTAATCCATTAAATCTTGTATGGTTCTTACGAACCCAGACATTAGGCTAACTTGCCCCTTGGGCAACCTTTGACACCCCTTAGGCCATCTTAAAGGCCTGGATTAGATTATCCACTGCTAAAATTTAGATCCCTATAAGCCAAATATATTGAATTCCAATCAGGCTTAATTTCAAGTTTAGAGATGAGATAAATAATTCCTAAATATAGAAAAAATGAAGCCCTTGTTCGAATTATGTTATAAACATGTCACAATATATATCCTGATTATATGTAAATCTTCAACCTGGTAATAGAGGATTGTAGCCTTAATTATACTTTTACCATAGTAACAAAATCCAAAGATTTGGGAGTTATAAGGAGTGCTTTCTTTCTTTCTTTCTTGTGTGAGCCTATCCTATGAAATCGATTCATATTGAAGAACCAATTATTGTATCAAATTTTCTAATTCTTTTGCCCCACATGCTAAAATTTCAAAGTTAATCTTTTTTCTTTGGCATTTTTAGTATGTTGTGACAAAAAAATTACTTCAAGTTTTATGTTAATGAGATCTAATCATTGTGAAGTTTGATTTTAGTGACGTGCATGACTACGTTGCATTGATGTAAATATTAACTGATATGATATATATCGGTTAATATGTATCGGTGTTAAGGCTCTCCAATACCAATATTTTTCGAGGTGACAATGTCAGGATATGTTTTCGTATCATTTGATGTAGCCAATATTAATACAGTTGATATTTAGTTAATATATCAACGGATGTAACTATATCAGTATTCAATTTTCAAAAAAAAAAAAATCATCCGATATATCCGATACCGATATGCATTGTCTGATATGTTCAATATCGATAGAATAATGACCGGTACCGATACATTGTCTAATTGAATTATGTCTTGTCAAAGTTTATTGTATTGGAGATATAGGAATAAACAAGTATTGCTCATATAGTATAGTATGGTTAGTGTTGTTAAAGGGGCTGGGTCATGCTTGTTAGCTTTCCACTAATTCAGAATATTAAAATCTAATCTGTTGCTTGTGAAGTTGAAAACGTGGTTGAACTGCAAATAGTGAAGAAATTCAATTGGTGTTATATTTTTACTAACTGTCCGTGTTCCACATTAAGTTCGTTCAAAGAATACAAATCTTGTCTATCGGAAGGTCTTGGACCACCACCACCACCGCTGCTATTGGACTGCACGATTTCAATAGTAATTATGATGTATACAAGTTTTACATTGCATATATGATGCAATGGACTTGTGCCTTCATTTCTTCTATCTTATCAGCCATCTCCATGCTGATATAAATTTTTTCAAGACGGATATATATTCTACGTAAATTTAGCGAGGGTTCATAATTATGGTGAAAAAGGTTAGCATTGGGAGATTTCTACAATGTTTTAAAAATTTTTCCTGAAAAATATAATTAAATATAATATTAGTAAATATATAATTTTTAATAATTTTAATATTTATTTA
>JAODPA010075778.1:0-28570 GCA_025585075.1 Nepenthes mirabilis
TTACTAATTCTACTCTACGTAAAATTTTATCAAAATTATTGAAAACTCTAAATCGAAGCTTTACTATATGTTTAAAAATAAAAATTTTGAGAATATTTTTCCAAATGAGAGTGCTTAATTGCTTATTGCATGTTATTTTTGATCAATTAGGTCTAACCAATAAGTTAGAGAAAGAGATGCAGAGTGTTGAGTATTTGAGGACTCGGGTCCAAGAAATTTTGGTCGGAGAATGAGATATTTTAGAAGACGAATTCCTAACTTCTTTGTTATACAAGCATAAATGCTGCAATTATCAAATATCCCCATTTTTAAGCCAATGGGATTTATATAGTGGCACCTGATCAGTTATTCTAAACAGTTGGTGCTTACTATTCTAAACGATTGATACGCGTTATTTTGGACAGATGCCTATAGTTTTTTAAAAATTTACCAGTGGTTCTATTGATAGTGAGTTTTCTATCGGCTCTCCTAATAATGAGTTTTTTGATTGGTTGTCAAAGTAGATGTCAACACGCACGTTCATGAACGTGGGTCTTTGAGAACCATTTCTAATTATTCGATCATTGCTATTCAGGCTACCGATGAGTTGTTGTCGGTTGATCCAAAGATTTACTAAATATGAATGATCGACTATCTAATTTGACAATTTGTTTATCATTGACTTGTTTATTGTGATGTAGTTTTATTGGTTTATTCTAAATGTAGTCGTACTATAACTCTTTTAGCTTTCCAGCACCCTAGTTACTTGATTATCCTACATATTGTTATTTAGTTTATTTAATCCAACCTTGCTAATAGTTGTTCGATCATTTCACCAGATATGTAGCAACTCTTGTTGGGTTTTTGGTTACTCTCTTATGGATAGCTCAACAAACAGAAAGTCATTGGAGGTTCGTACAAGACTTATACGAGGGTTGGAATGTTCACATGTGTAACGAGCGGTTGAAGGAAGCCGGCTGGGCAGCAGAAAGCAGGCTGGCTAGATAACAAGGATGCTGGTTAGAGAGACCGATCGGATGGAAGATGAAGTCAGCGAGGAAGGTCGCCCGGCTAAAAGGAGACCGGTTAGGAGCAATCAGGTCAGTGTGGCTGAGCTGGGATGAGACAATTGGAGTAGATAGGGTCAGGCTTATTTTACCAAAAGTGTGAGAACCGGTGAAAGTGTGAAAAATAACAGCTGGTGTAACAAATTCTCTGCAAGATCCAGAGTAGGTGAGCAACTTACGGGATTTGGGCCATGTGTCATTATAAAAGTCACCAAGCGCTTTAAGGTTAAGTGATAGAAAAAAGGAGTGAAGACAAAGTGCGAACATGAGACTTCGCCGCTACATTTGTAAAATCTGATAGCAGAGAGTATCGTAAGTGAGAGACGAAGGAGAGAAGAAAAGAGAGAATGAAAGTTTTCTTGCTTTGAAAATTTTTTCTTACTCTATCTCAGGTCGGTTGTAATCTGTCTCAGGGGTTTGTAACAGATTTTACACAGTAAAATTTTTTAGAGTTTATCGTGTGATTTTTTTCATTGTTGAAAAGAATTTTTCATGTTAAAAATCAATGTGCATTGTTTATTCTTTGTGCCCACTAATTTGGTGGCTGACGATCGACGGGGGATTCGAATGTTATTCGGTTGCGTCAGGCCGTATGTATTCGGAACGAACCCCATCCACTCTATAAAATAGTCTAGATCTTTCAACTCGTTTTTAATATGGGCATGTGCATTCGGGTCGGCTTGAATTTTAATTGAACCCATCACAGATATACGCCTATTTTAATTTTTTTAAATATTAAAATTTTAAATATTTATATTATTAAAAAATTATAAAAAACAATCATTTACATATCTTAAAATTTTTTATTAAAATTAAATTATATTCGTTGGATAAAAATCCAGTGGCTATCTGATGCGCAGCTGGCCCAGCGACCACATTCCGGTGTCAATGGGGACCCACTTCCGTTGAATTATCGCGGCGGCCTGAAGAACTGGGCAGCCAAAATGTGCGGGGATTCCGTGGAAAATTCCTTTTTTTGACTTCAAACAAAATCAACCGCCAACCAGCGAATTGACCCCATTTCCTCGACGTTTTCCGACCTCTTCCATATTAATGCAAGTTCTTTATCAATTCCGACATTTCATACCCGTATTCAGTTCTCCATTGCCCTCGTTCAGCAAGCAAAGTCTCAATTTTCTCGCTGACTAATCTCCAGATCGTTGATCTTGTTCTGTAATAGTAAGGTGGTTTACTGAGTTTAATTGTTTGGGAATCGACTTATTGTTTCAAAGATGGCACCCAAGGATCCGAAGCAGAACAGTGGCGGTGGATTTTTCTCCTCGTTTGCGTCCACCCTGTCGAACTTGGGAAACGCTATGCATAAATCGGTTAATGGGTAAGCACGAAAGTCCTCTCCGTTTGACCTGTGATCTTCAAGATTTTCAATGATTCGGTTCTGTTTTTGGATTTATTTAGTTGATATGTGTTTTATGGCAATTTGCTACATGCCTGCGTTATTTTTTGTCAACATTTTGCTCCTCAGTGTTAATTTCATTTTCCCAAATATTCTAGTTTCTTGGAATTACTTCGAGTCGTTAGGGACTGTTACTAAATTTAAATCATAGTTTGTCTTTTCGCTCTATCTTCTCTTCTTTTCGTTGCTAAATTAACTCTTGGTTTGTCTGTTACCCCTATCTCATCTGCTTTTCATTTGAGACTTCCTTTAGTTTTGCCATGATTTATTCTTTGGAAGTTTACTTTATAGTGAAGATACTAAGGGTCCATTTTGTATAATGCAGCTAAGCTGTGGTTGTGTCTTTATAAGATTGCGTTGTTGTTCGGTTATGGTGGTCCAATAATGTATAGCTTTTCATAAGGAAGCTTTTGGCATGCTTCTGGAAAATTTGCATAGTAGGACAACGAGTAGCTCCGGAAAAGCTAAAAAACATCTCCGTTCCAACTTTGGCAAATGTAGCAAAAGGCCAAGAGCAGCTTCTTCTGTAACAGCAAATTGCTGCTTTCTGTGTTGCCAGCGCAAGCTGGATTATCAAACGACAGAGGTTTTTAGAAAAGCTGATATTCGAGCACACTAGTGTTTTCAAAACTATTTTGTTTTTAAGGTCTTGATGACAATGATCACAGCTGGGCTCATCTATTCACCTTAGGGCCCCCGAAACTTTCATGGAGGATGTGTCGGGTGTGTGATTGTCTGCAATGTCCATTGTCTGGGTTCTATATCAAATAAGGCAGGGTAAACGGGGGCATACTTGATTTAGGAGCAAACATAAGCGGTATCTGTTCAAATTTAGTAGGGTACAACTTGCAGAAATAGAGAAGATATTTATGTGGACAACTTTTAGCTAAAAAGGTGGCTCCATGTATGATGTTCCCATATCATGGGATCTGAGAAAGGTTAGATTCGCAAAGCCTTACACTTGTGTTGTACAAAGGCTTTTTTGTGCTCAAACCTGTGACTTCCAAGTCACAAGGAGCAGTGTTGTTACGCTATGGCCCATGCCCTGCAAAACTAAGATGAAGAAGAGGGATGTGAGTCTACTGAATATTAAGGGTCTTACACAAGGTTGTAGAAACCTTCAAACCCTATTCAAGAGTCCACACTCTGACAATGTGCTGCTAAATTACCAGAAGATGCAGGATCTATAATCTACTTACAAACATGATCTGTGCTACCCAAACTGGGTCAACTAAAACTAGGAAAGGCTGCATATCAGTTAGGCTACAAGTCTAAGATACAATTAACAGTATCAGAGGGACTAATTTGGAGGGGTGGATTGTGGCCATTCATTGCAGTAAACCATTAATGGACTAGTAAGGACTAAGGAGAAATCTTTAAGGTGAGTTGGAATAAGCTGTTTGAATGAGAGTTCCTGAAGAACCAAGTTTGTTGTAGTCAATAGCACTTATGTATTCCGAAGGAGGGTTGTTTACCCTTTCATTAATATTTTGCATGTTTCTATTGATGTTAGCAGATTGATCAGAGGCCTATTCGTATATCCAATCTGATGAATATAAGTTTTAAGTGTCGAATGCCTCTGATGAGATTAGGTGGTGAGTTACACGGCTGCATCTGTGAAACAACTCTTTAAAGTGGATTTGCATGTATTTATTATCATCCCCTTTCAAATTGAGCTGATTAATGTGCCATCCATATCACAATTCCATTTATTTAATACCCCTTTGGTGGCTCAGTTTTACACATGCTCCATAGTGTACTAAACTAATTGATTTGGGCCTCTAGGGTCTAGATATTAATATTTATTCTTTGTTAGTATTATTAGCATATAATTTATTCGTGTAGCATGTATTAGTGTAATATTCATTCGGCTAATAAAATGCCATGTAGGTTGACGTGCAAAAGGAGGAATCCGTCTTATCAGAACTAAAAAACACGTGGAAGGTCATTTTATTTCCTATTTTTGGTAGTAACAAAGTCCTCTATTGGCCTAAGAAAAAAGAAGAGGAAGCAAACATGAGCTTGACTATGTTCTTTTTCTGGATGACTTGGGGCATTCCGTTGTAAGAGTTTTTCCCCTAATATCAGGTTTATCTACTAAAATCTATTATTTAAATGTTACAAACTAATACTCCTTTTATCGGATCCTCTCCTCTAGAGGAAAAGAGAAAGGAGTATGACCTGAAAAGGATGACCTAGTGACGATGATCTGATAGCATGGGGTTTTGGAGTATGACCTAGTCATTGAGAAATAAAGGGCTATGACTAATTTTATTTGGCATTTTAATTCTGTAACATGTTCTACTATAGCTTGGCTGATCTATGCCATCTTCTTTCAATCCATTGAGTTCTTCATGAGCCTCATGTTTGTAAGCAGCACGAACCACAGCAAAGTTTTTTTTTTTTTTTCAGGTTTTATGTTCTTTCCATTCCTCCTCTATTTTATATATGATATCTAAATTAGTACATACAATGCTATTCCTCAACTATGCTTCAACTCTATTAGAAAAGGCCAATTGCAACTGATATTAATTTCTCTGCCAGTTTTATCATGAAAACAAACTTTTAGAAAAGCAAGAGTTAGGATGTGTATCTACTATCTAGACCCCATGATGTGGGACCCCATGCTTGAGTCGATTTATTTTTTTAAAGTTGAAGTAACAGTTGTAAATACTACTAATCTGCTTTATATATAGAGAGAGCCATACTCAGTCTCCTAATTCTGGAAGATGGGTAAGTGCTAGACTGCTAGTTGAATTGGTCGGACCCAAAAGGGTCAAAAGCTTTTTGGAATTGCTTAAGAAGTAATAGACCTTCTAAGAATGGATGGACGACTTATATGCTATGTCAAATGTCAAACTAATTCATGAAAGTCCTTTTAGTGCAATTCTTGGTAGATGTGGATTTATGTGCTTCTTCTGTTTATTTGATTCTGATCAATAACCACTTTGCCCTGTCATGTCTCTACCATTCGAGTGTTGAAGAAAATATTATGCATTCAAATGCCTAGATACGGTCTACTTTATCACCCTTCTTGTTCGTATTGAATATAATAGTTGTAAACATTGTTTTACATACGGGTACTTCATTAATGCTTTACATTTTTCACCTTGATTGTACACAAAAAAAAGTTGAAAGAATGAAAAATGGTTCTAACCAGTCACTTTTTCCTTTACAAATTAAAAAAGGGGGAATGATAACATAAGGGTGAAATAGGACTAGTAAATTCAACAATTGTTTATTTTAGGTATATTCAGTTTTGGAAGTCCTGAAAGGGAAATTAAGACAGTTAATATGGACGGAAGACTATGTATGTATGCATGTGCGCCTCTCTATTTTGCATATATAAGATGCCAAAAGGCATATTATGTGATATTTATATGTCAAATCTTGTTGGTGAGGGTAAGCATTAGTGTATGATAAGGTTTCTTTATTGTAACATGGAGGTCAATTAATAAATCATGGAAACATCTTTGCATTGTATTGGTATGACTGCAACATTCGTGTGACCTCCCTAGAGTCATTGCGCCACCCTGCTTCATTTGATGAGTAGGCTTAGTTATGGAGATTCGCCGAAGAGTGGGCTTAACTTGGCCTGGCTTACTGGGCTTGATTTCGAGTTTTAGGCTTGGGCCAACCTTTATAATCAAGCCTTTCCATAAAAAAGGCTAGGCTGAGCATTATTTAGAAATACTGTATATTTTAGCTTATTAAGCATAGTAAATTTTGATTATTGATTAATTGAAGCACAGTATGTAAGTTGATTTTATGATATATTAAGTGTAGCAAAATGTTAAGTATTAAGTATATCATGCACATATATTAATGCTATATGATGTCACATACAAGTATGTTAATATTGTGGTGAGTCGGGTTAGATTGGTTCTAGAAGGCTTTCAAGGTTGGCCTGGAAAAATAATTATAGGTCTCATATTTTGTCCAAGCCCAGCCCACTATTTTATATTTACTTTTCCAAGCTGCTCCATCCTGCATGATGGATGTGGTTTTGATCAATTCTAAAATTATTAGATATGTTTATTTACATGTGTGGCTGTGGAGGTGTGTGTCCACACACACACGCGCGCATGCGCGCGTGCGTATGTATGTATTTTCTTTTCCTATTTTAACTCTTTTCATTCCATGGAACATATTTTTGGGTTTGTGTGTTGCTATGATGTAGTCTCTAATGCCAAGACTATGATGGTTGGTCAAATTTTATGTGTACTGAGTTTCAAGGGTGTGGTATGTTTCTCAGTTTGCTGGGTTATGAAGGTTTAGTAGTTGTAAACCCTGTGGGAGGCACTGAAGATGCAGAAGATGAAGCACAAAAGGGGAGATGGAAACAAGAGGTATACTTCCTCCATTTCCTTTCTGTATTCACTTTTTTTCCTCGTCTCATTTTCATTCAATTTCTTCCATTCTTTGCTGAAGCATTTTGTGGCTATTGTGATTCAATTGATGTAATTTGATGCAATTGACTGAGAGAGAAGGTGTGGTGGCTCTTTTTGAGTATATTGTCTCAAATATTATTCTAAAACGACTGTCATATGCTAATGTTACAGCCTAGGTTGCAAAGTGAAGAATAATATGAATTTAAATGTTTAATCCTTTTATGATGCATATTGAGTATTGTGACACACATGCAGTCTTTTGTATTTGATGAGATATAGACAACGGCATTCCAGATTCAATTTTTTCTTCTCTTGATCAGCCAAGAAATCCTTAAATTTCTCATTCTGCAAACAAGAGGAGGGGTTATCACTGGTTACATTTCTTCATTGCCATTTTGTAGTTATGTTAATGAGTTTCCATTTTGATTTTTCTTTCTTTTAAGGGTTGGAATGGGGTTAAGACTAGGGACTGAAACCGTAGATCCTGTGTCATCCCTTTCTGGTCGGATGTTGGACTCTCTACTCCGTAGTGAAGAAATTCATTTCAAAGTAAGGGACAAAGCCCATATATGTATTACTAAAAGAGATCAGAAAATCAGCCACTGTTTTAGATCATCTTTGTGAAGCTATAATTAGACTTGGAATAAGACGACTCAAGAATTTTCTTCTTCTAAAGGAAAGTAACTGAAGATTTTCTGGGCATATGTACACACGGAAGAAAATTATTTCTCTGATCTGGTTCATATTTATTTGTCTTTTGCTAATATAAAAGAGCAAAGTAGAATCTGTGGCAACTTATTCTTCTCATTTGGATCTAAATGTCAAGCTGCAAATTCACAAGAACAGCACTACAGATTTTGGCTGATTGTGAGGAATACTAAGGAGTTCTAAGAATTTTCTTTTTCTGAAGGAAAGTAAATGAAGGTTTTCTGGGCATATTTACACTGGGAAGCAATTTTTTTCCCCATCTGGTTCATATCAATTTGTTTTTTGCTAATATAAACAAGAAAGGTAGAATCTGGCAACTTATTTTTATCATTTGGATCTAAATGGCAAGCTGCAAATTCACAGGAACAGCACTACAGATTTCAGCTGATTGTGAGTAATACTAAGGAGGCTTCTATCAGCATAAAGAAGCCACAAGAGTACCCTGTTATGTGTTGATAGCTAAAGATCTTTTATTACATTCTGAACCCATGTGCTTAGCCAAGAAGATATCTCAGATCTATACTACTTGGAATTTAATTTGCCAACAGGAATTTTAGATAAGATTTAGTTTTTATTGATCAAAACTGGACAATTCTCTGGTCCTTGTTCTAAAAATTTTGTGGGACATATATGCCTTAGTGCGGTGCATTTGAAGGGATGAAATAGGAAAGGTTTTGGTGGGGCTGGTGCACCATCTTCATGTGGTATGAGGAGGCCTGCGACTTTGTTTTTCTTCTGATGTAAATTTTGTGGACAGCTTGATACTTCCAGTTCATATCTCTTCTAAGTTGCTTTAGGTGTTGCTTTTTTTTTTTTTTTGAATGTCTCTCATGTTCATGGATTGCATCCTTGTAATAAATGTCTCTTGTAATTACTGTATCTTCTCTGATGCAAATGCTTTTCTTATATGGGCATTGTCTTTTGAGGTTATGATGTTAATCACATAGAATTTGGGCTTAAGTTAAACTGAACTCAGAATTCCTATCTCTTATCAGTGAGCTTTTCAAAATCTAGCCAGTTGGACCAGTGAAATGGTTGGCTTTGCTTAATATCCCCTCTGAGAGGTGGAGGAGAAATCTTTAAAATGATTCCTGTGATATCATCTGATATTGGAATTCTGGTACCATGACAAAAGATGTATGTATCTTGTGGAAATGTATTTAGGAATTGTTAGCAGCTTTTTATCATTGCAAGTTAAATAATATTAGGTGAAATAAAAAATTTAATGCCTTTCTGATTTCCTTTCAGGACAGAGATAATTACTGGAAGATAATGCAGAAGTTCATAGGCTCTGATGTCACTTCATTGGTTACGCTGCCGGTCATTATTTTTGAGCCAATGACCATGCTGCAGAAAATGGCAGAGGTATCTACCTTGAGTTGTAAATATGCATTTAAGTGTCCCACTGAGTTTTCCTGCGTTTTATTGCACGGTGTAATTCATTCCATTTTTTATACAGTTGATGGAATATTCCTACCTTCTTGATGAGGCTGATGTATGTGAGGATCCTTACATGAGACTAGTTTATGCATGTAAGCATTCTTCATGCAGATACTCTTCTGGTCTCCTATTTCTCTTTCTCTTTTATCTGGTGGGGGACTAAACTTCTTGTTTGCAGCTTCATTCTTCATATCTGTTTATTATGCCTATCAAAGAACATGGAAGCCTTTCAATCCAATTCTTGGTGAGACTTATGAAATGGTCAATCATGGAGGCATTACATTCATAGCAGAACAAGTAAGCTGTGACTGATTTTCATTCTTCCCGCATGTTTCCTTGAAATGCTCTTTTGGTTAATTGACCTCATGATGCCTTAGAAGTTATTTTCATTTTATTTTATCATACTTTGTGTTGGATTGGATGCTTAAATTGTATTATCTACTTTTCAGACCTTACTGACGTGGTGTTTCTTTTAGTTATTTTAAAAGCATGCCACCTTAGTGTGAATTCCTTCCAAAATTATTTTCAGGTAAGTCACCATCCTCCAATGAGTGCCGGGCATGCTGAAAATGAGCACTTCACATATGATATCACGTCAAAGTTAAAGACCAAATTTTTGGGGAACTCAATTGATGTATATCCTGTTGGAAGGTAAGGATTGTATCTTGGTTTGGTATTGATGGAGATTGACATTTGACTGCATAGTTAGTCAGGAAGTAATATTCACCATGTAAGTCTATTTGAAAGCTTAACATATGAACCACCTTGGAAAACTCGACTTTTACTTTTCATGTTGCTTTGTTTTGCTGAAATACAAAGGGTCATGTTTATCTTCCCAACAACAGATGGAATTACCCCTGGAGGGAGGAAAAACTATGGACAGGGGTGGAGCTCTTTGGAAGGAATTGCTAGAATGAGGAATGGAAAGTACCTGTTGTTTGGGATAGGATCCTTCATTTAGCTTATATTTGGTCTATGTGGGCTAGAGCATAAGCTATTGATAGTGTTTCTTTGCTTCATCTTCCAAAGGAATGATGGGCCTTCTTTAATATTTTTCCCCTCTTTTGCTTATTTTAAGTTTCAGTTAGAATGCCTTCTCAACTCCAATTTTTTTTGCTCTTCTCTCTTTTCTGCAAAATTCTTTGTTCATTTAAAAAGGAACCTTGGGAATGGGTAAGCTACATGCTTCCATCAATTGTTGTTTTGTAGGTTCATTCCCTTCTATAAGTCAGATTGGTGGAAGAATGTTTGATGTCAGAATGCATAGAGCAGTTTTAATGATGGGTGTGCTTAATATTTAAGGACTACCTCAATTTTTGGATTTTAGTTTGGATTAGCTGGGATCCTTGATAACTCATGATCAACCATGTGGCTTTGATAGAAATGAACATGCTTTCCGGTGATCCACTGACATTATTGGTCATTTAAAAATGTTATGTATGCTGGATATAATTGTTTAAGGATGATGATGACGGCTAACAATTTAAGCCATATGTGGAACCTTATAAGAGGGCATTGGGTCTAGTTTAAATACATGTTAAAATTGGATCTAGAAGAGGAGCCTAGGGCCCATCAATGTAGCAATATGAATTTATAGAATTATCTCATTATTATGCAATCCTAGATTTATTACTTGGTTTTATCTGCTCTCCCTGTAGTGGGGCTTGGCTTGGCCATTGTCGTTGTAATGTTACTGGATGTTTCCTTGATGTTTTAAATGCTCTATTATCAATCAGAATTTGGATTTGTGTATATGATAGGTTCTGCTTTGAATTTACTTGTTTGGTGAAGTTGAAATTCCAATTAGCCATGAATATCCGTTTGATTGTTTAGAACAGAATAATTTTGTTGTGAGAAGGATTTGACGAGGGTTCAATTTTCTGCCCTTAAATTTCTTATGCTTATCCAGGAAAAAGGAGAATCTCTTGCTGATCATGAAAATTTCACAAGCTTTATGAAGAAGTGGCTATGGTATTACCCTATTATGAGCTGTAGATATGGGAGGGGAGTTGGTGCAGGACAAAATACGAAAGGAACTGTTTCAACTTTTAAAACAAGAAATAATATTAAAAAGAGATATTAAAAGGGATAGATTGTATAGTTTCAAGTATACAACAAATAGTACTTGGAGAATCACTCACTTTGTAAAGGAACTCACTCACATTTGGATAGTCTTTTAATAAATTGCTTACTTAAGTGTTAAGACTCACTCACCAATAGACGACCATCAACTTTGATTGTCTACTTAGGGATTCATTCACCTAAATGTTGGAACTCATTCACCAAGAGGACCATGATACTCTCAGGGAAGTCGGAGCTCAACACCTTTTCTCTTTTTCTCTCTTCTCATCTTCCGAAGCTGGATTTTAAAGGCTTCAGCAGTGGCTTTGAAGACATTCGCAATTACTGGTAGTCTTGGGACTTAACCTTCATTTATTGTGTTTGTGGCCTTTTACTTGGAACTACTCTCTTGGGGGCTTTAAAGGTGATGGCTGCAGCTGTTGTTCCTATTTCAGAATTGATAGTGATAGCTATTGATAGTGATAGTGATAGCTATTGTTCCTGCTTATTGATAGTGATAGCTACATCTTTATGTGTGGCAGCCGTATTGGTTGTGAATGCAGAGGACGAGGCATCAGGAGGGCAGTAGAATCCTATGATAGAATAATTGTAAAAAAGTTGATTTTTATGCAATTCTCTGACTTGCAGGAGTTGCATTTCAAATGATTTTTTTTAGTCGAGGAATTACAATTCAAATGGTTCCTTTTTTTTGCTGGAGCCATTTCATGAGGAAACATCCTGAACTCAATATTCTTTCATTCAGTATGATTTTTGAAGATGCTGATTTCCAATTTTGCCCCTAAAATCAGTTATAATTCTCTATCTTTCACTTTGATTTGCTGTGGTGCTTGGCAAGGGTATGTAGTAGACATGGGAAGGGAAGGCAGTTGGTTGCATAATGCCATTGTTGCTTGAAAGTTGATATTTCATGTCACTCTGATTTGACAGAAGACATTTCTGAACATTGAGTTCATTTGATTTTCTATTTTGATCCCATTTCTTTGATGTTTTAGATAGCTTTTGATGGCAATTTTCATTTGGATTCCTTTGATCATTATGACAGTAACTTTAAAAAGTTCCTCCTAAATTAATGTTTTTTTTTTTAATTTGATTTGCTTATGAATATAAGTTTTAACGTAATAGTAAAGTTGTTTGATTGTAACATAAAAGTTATGAGTTGAAATTACATAAACCACATCTTTGCAATGGAAGGGTAAGATTGTATATATTTGAACTTCTTAGACCAAAGATGTGGGAACATGGGCACTGGGCGTTCATGTTTCTTTGATTTTCTTAGGTGCTTGTAAAGGTTTTGTTTTGGTTTAGTATCCCGTTTGAGGCTTGAGTTGCTTGATCAAGTGGAATAATTTAATGAGGTTTAGGGAATTACTTGAACTTAATGCCAAGGAGAGCTGGAGAGAGGCTAGTTAGTTTGGATTGTAATATGGCTTGGCTATGCTTTAGGTATGAATGTTTATACAGGATTATGTTTGTTTCACAATGTGATTATAGAAATACTTCATCATAGTGATGTAGAAGTTTTCTAATTTTTGGAGACTTTGTTATTATTCTCTCCTGCTTTAATCTTGCCTTATTAGCTGAATATAAAATCCTAGACATTTTGCTCCGGTAACAATGTCGATGAAGTTTCTATTCCTTCATTCGATATATTTGATCTGGGTATTGAAAATACGGCTCCAAATGTCGTGGTTTATTATTTTTAGTTTAAAAAAATTCCTCTGAATCTTTTAACATGGGTATGGAAAAGTCTGCAACTAGTTTTCCAACTGAAGATGAAGATCAAGATCTTGTTTTTTCTCTATCATTACCTCTAGGGTAAAGGTACCTGCTTGTGAGGTGAATCGGTTGTATTCAGAGATCATATCAAACTTGTAAAGTTTGGTTATAGAAAAGTTTGAAAGAAAAAAAAAATTGAGGAGAAAATGAAAATGAAAGAAAATGAAAAGAAAATTACTTTGCTCATATAAGGATATTTTAATATATATTTTTCATCATAGTTTTTTGTTGTCATTTTCCATACAATTAAAACAAAAAAGTATTTTCCTCAATTTTCTTTTCCTTTTTGTCAAATTTTTCTAGATCCAAATAAGCCCATGCAGTTTTGGAATTTATATATTGCGATGTATTGCTTCAAATTTGAGCCTTTTGATACAACAATATGATTGTTTCACTGTAATTTCAAGGTTATCGCTTCAAATAGTACAGAAAACCTTTTTTTAGGTAAGGTTGTGTACATCTGTACACTTTAATTTTTCAATGTGGGAGCCATGTAAATTGAGCTTCCCTTCGACTATGAATTTATATTTCTCATTTATTTTCCGAGCGAGCTTGATGAAATGCGGTGATGGAAACATTTATGATGCTGTACCAGAATATTCCTTTCCCGGTGCTTCCTAATGAAATTTGTTACGATTTCTTTAAAATTTGTTCGATGATTCCTGAATTGTCTTCCAAAGTTTTTGCTCATCTATAATGTCTTGCTATGTCCAGGACTCAAGTGACTCTAAAAAGAGATGGTGTTGTACTAAATTTGGTTCCTCCCCCAACTAAAGTGAATAATCTTATATTTGGAAGAACATGGGTTGATTCGCTTGGAGAGATGGTTCTCACTAACCTGACCACTGGGGATAAGGTCGTTCTCTATTTTCAACCATGTGGCTGGTTCGGGTATAGTCTCTCTTTTAAATTCCTAACCTTTGGAGTTAATTTTATATTTTATGCCACAATAATATCGATATATATTGTCATATCAATGATATATCAGCTAGCCAATACTCCCCTGTTAGTTTATAGTTTTAAAATTTTTTTCTTCTATTATATTTAATATCAATATATATTATCTAATATGTTTGATATTGATATAGTTATAAACAATATCAATATTTTCCTGTATTGGTGATTATGTACAGTGTCATCCATGATACTGACACCACTCCTGCTACCCATATTTTCATTCATGATGCATACACAAGGTCTCAACAGGTTAGCAATTCATTGGTTTCGGTAGTTTTTGGTTGCCGAAATTTTCTGTGGTATACTTGTGGACATGATGTGCATTTACAACAATGAATGAAAATATTGGTATCAGTGTCAATTGTTGTCATTCGGATATAACGTATTGGTATCAGGTATATTATTAAAAAAAAAAATTCTAAAAATCATAAATTAATAGAGTCATATTGACCGATATATTATGATATATCATAAACAAATATACTGTAAATATCGCAATATTATCTTTCTTTACAACTTATCTACATTTGATAGTTTTATGTACCTATTGCTAAATTTGTAAATATTTTTTGGGTTATATTGATGCTTGTTTGCTGTTTCTATTATTGTGCATGTGCATGTCTAGAAATGGGCGTTATGAGGTGGATGGATATGTGTATAATGCTGCAGAGGAACCAAAGATATTGATGACAGGGAAATGGAACGAGTCAATGAGCTGCCAACCTTGTGACATGGAAGGAGAACCATTGCCAGGCACTGAACCGAAAGAGGTTGGTTTTTCTCTGGTTTCTATGGTGCTAGTGATTACTATATGCAATTAGGATATGAGCGTGGTTATCATATCTCCGTTACAGTTAATTAAAATTTTTTCCTGTCAATGTTGTATGAACTTTGAGAATCGGAAACTGGCAGGATATTATCGGCTGATATATTAGCCAAATATCGGATATATCAGCTGATAGATTGTAATGTTGTCGTAGTAGTAAAAATATTAATATTGGTCAATATTTACAATATAGGCTGATATTTTCATATATACTACTGTGATGCTGCACAAAATATTGTTTCCTGGTCTGAGTGTCATCACAGAGTTAGAAGCTAGTTATTGTGTCACCGCAGTCGCAGATCTTGAAAGCCCTTTTGACTCAAAATGATGTTCAATTGGAAGTAACAGTGTTTTCCTCTTCCAAAATGGGAGTTCAGAGGCTCAAGTGAACTCGCTGCTCAAAAGAGAGGACCGGCCAATAAAAAGGGTGAGATCTTAAGGTCCTCCTAATGGGCTAACTACAATGTCCATCTGACAATTAATATTAGAAGTTAAAAAATGAACAGAGGAGACTGAATAATAATTTAAATGTTGGCTATTTGGTGAATATGAGAGTTGACTCGATAGGACTATAACAATACTCTATAAAAAACGGTTACCAGGAAAGTAAGATTCAAAAAATTGTGATCACTTCTGCTCCTTTTGAGCTGACTCAAAGACGAGCTGTCCCTTTTTCTGATGGCTTGAATCATTTGGTTGACGATGGCGTGCGTAGGGGACTAGGATCAACATTTTACCTCGATGGCAGGGGCATATTTAGGACTTCTTTTTAGTGGGGTCTATACTTCGGTAATTTACTCATTAATAGTGTAAACCTAAAATAATTATATTATTGATTGCGATAAAGAAACGGTGAAAAATTGATTATTCTTAGTTAAATTAGTGAGTCACATTGGCCAATAAATAAACTTAGTCGGGCCCTTAAAAAAATATGGTGGGGGTTAATAAGAATATAGTTTAATTATTAATATTTTTATATCTAATTGTTTTTTATTTGTAATTTTTTTTTTTAGTGGGATCAATTGACATTACTCATAGTTATCCAGATCTGCCCCAGCTTGCCAGGCTTGTCCTCTGATCATTGTCCGCTCACTAACATCACCAACCCCATACCCACATCTAGCACTAGGTAATTTTTAAATCTCCCACACAACATCCAAATTATGGATGAAGGTCTCCGTATCATTTTCGGTCACGACTATTTTGATATTGGGCATACCAAACAATACGCATTACTATCGAATATAATAAAAGAAAAAAATTCTAAAAATCATAAGTTAACAGGAGTATATAAGCAAATATTAGATATATTGGCTTATATTTTGAATATCAGCCAACAATATCATGATATATTGTCGACACGACAATATATTATAATATTGTCACCATATCAAAAAATATTGGTATCGCAAATTCGAATTGATATATATCGGCCAATATTTTTATCTATAATCCAAACACAGTTTATTCCTTTCCTTTAGATGTATGTGAAAGAGTCATGCTAAGCCAATTATTTTAATTTTAAGGCTCGTCTAGATCCCTTATTATTAATGCTCAAGCCTAGGTGAGCTTGTGAGCATGAGCTTGTCGGATTATTGATGAACTTGTTTCAGCTGGAGTAGCTTATGGATAATATTATGAGCCATTGGCCCTTTCAAATAAAAGGGAAACAAATTAAACAAGCTTCGCTTGACTATTAAAAAGATCGGTTAAGGCTATGGATGAAAATATTAGTACCAGTATTGAATATGTACAAAATTTTTTTTAAAAAAAATTATAAGCTTATAGGGTTATATAATCGATATATTATCGATATGACAATATATTGTGATATTATCACTGTATCAAAAAATATCAATATTGGGGACTATACTAATATATATCGGCCGATATTTGCTTCTATTAATTAGACATTGACTAATAAAAAAGATTGGATATAGCCCATTCAGGCAGTCGCAGCTTTGAAAGTACGCTGAAATATTAGACGTGAGGGCTACCCTCTTTATGAAGGGCGCATAGTTGTCTTTCCATTGACTACTTGATGTGAAGTCCTACCTTTCAAGAATAAATGTTGGATGTGGAAAGCCCACGTCTACATTAAATATGAGACCGTAAGTTGGGGAGCCCCCCTTTCGATAAAAGAGTTACCTCTCTATGCTTCAGCTGTACATACTATACGATCAACAATAATGTGATTGTATGACAGAATGAAATATTGGTATTGACATCCCATCAATATTGCTATATAATTTAATATATCATTATATCGGCAATATATAACGATTATATATTGATGAATATTTAAAATATTGGCCTAATAACTCGATATTTTACCATTTATTGGCATATATCTGCCCCTTTTTAATTTGCTAAATATTTTTCGTCTCAATACCTATATTTGGAAAGCACAAATAATTATGAAAAATAGGATGTTGATTAGGCTTTGTAAGCTTGCAGAAAACAGAGTATATTGTGATGATATTGTTGAGAAGTGCAATTGGATGATAGAAGCTTGTTTATTTTCATGTCTCAGCACTTACGATATATTATCTATCAGCGATATATTATGATATATCGACTTATATTCAAAATATCACTTGATACACTATTTTTCCATATACCAGCCATTATCTGCCCTTTTTGATTTGAAAAAAAAAATATATATATATATATATAGCATCCGAAATTGAGGCGACCGTGACCGATACCAATGCTTTTCATCCTAAGTGTGGTACTATATTTGGCCTTGGGAAACACATAAATATAAATAGTAAGAGCTTGATTATAGTGATGACATTATTGAGAAGTGCAATTGGATGATAGTAGCTTCTTTCTTTTCAGGTCACATCACTTATGATATGTTATCATATTAGCGATAAATTATGAAATATATATAATAATGTTCAAAATATCGGCTGATGCACCCGATTTTTTTTCATATATTAGCCATATCGAGATGGCTGCTGTTGATAGTTGTAAAAGACTGTTTGATGCTTGGATCATTTAGGAATTATTGGTTTATTTGAATGTTTTTGCAGGTTTGGAGAGTTGCTGATCCACCCGAAGATGATAAATTTCAATTCACACATTTTGCACATAAGATTAACAGTTTCGAAACTGCACCAAAGAAGTTGCTGGCATCAGATTCTCGATTGCGTCCTGATAGATATGCGCTTGAAAAGGGCGATTTATCTAAGGCCGGAACAGAGAAGAGCAGGTATTCCTTTCGCCCTCCTCTCTGTTTTCCATTTTTATTTTTTCGTATAAAAGTATAGTATATACACAGAAAAGAAACTGATGAATCAGACATAAAAATTGCATCAACGGATTCTGTTATTTTGTATAGCTGCTGTCAATGACTCTGTTTTTAAAAGTCCTCGGGGCGCTCAGGCGAGGCGGGCATGTTCACTGAAGTGCTTCGTAAGTGAGCCCCTGGATTTAAGAAGAGCAGGCGTAGACACGATAGGGCATTGATACGTCAAAGTGTTAATTTTCTAAAAATAAGGATACGATTTGTTGGTGACACGTTAACTAAAATTTATAATTGATTTATAGAGATGGGGATATAATTGGTCAACAACACTGCTTTACTAAATTATTAAAAACTACTTACATTTTTTTTATCATCCAAAAAATTAAAAAGCTCACAGGCTCACATGATGAAATAAAAGAAGGCTATGGGAGTTTAGGTTTTTACTTCTAAATAGCAAGTGACACCAATTTTATTTGTTTTAAATGAAGAATTCCATTTTTTGAAGAACTGCAAAATAACCAAAAGTGCAGAGTATGTCAGCGTAAAAAAAAAGAAAATAAATAAAAAATTTCGATAAATGTTGAGAAGTATCGATTAAGTATTAGTGTTCGACACGTATTGGATACAAACGCACTAGCTTGGTACTTCTTAGTCGGACCATGGTACCAAACACTTTGCCTCCAATATAGCTTGGTGCTTCAACATTTGACTGAAAAATAACAAATAAAAAGACTCTTTTTTGATTAAATATTCAATGAATACCAATATTATAAAAAAAAATCTATGTAAGATACTATATACTATTTTTTATAACTTAAAATCTCCACCATTGAGTCATTGAATATTCACTCAATGGTGGAGATGTCTCCTAGGAGATATATTCTCTGATTCAATGGTGGAGATAAGAGATGTCCTCCAAATAGATGTATGCCCCAAACTCATTTTTCTCCCCTTTTTGCATGAAATCCGCTCTCTCAATGCTGCTAATCTTCTGTTAGTAAGTGATTAGTAGAAACTGAGGAGATCTAGAGCTAAAAACCTAGTCATAATGAGATGATTAGAGTCATATTAAATGTGATTTGTTTTTTTTGCTTAAGTACTTTAATTTATGGCAGCATAACTTGTTATGCAATTTTTAACTTATATATAATGATATAAAACTTGTTAGTCGGATTAATCATTGAATACAATGACATGCAGCCCTGACTTCTCATTTTGACTGGTTTGATTAAAAAAATTAATGGGTAAATTTTAAAATTTTTAAAAAACCCTCAAAATGTTTTTTTTTTTTTAAATTTTTTGTTTAAATATTGGATTAAATATCCAATTAATGTTACTATTTTTAAAAAATTCAAAATGAAAACTATGATATAAGTTTTTAATCTCAAAATCCTCTGCATTGGATTTTAGTCAGAATTTCTTTAGTTTGTGTATTTGAAGTGTGGAATGGCTAATTTTCCCTTGTTATTGTCGTTTTTATTTGTCTTTTGGTCAGCCTGGAGGAGAGGCAGAGGACCGAGAAGAGGACCCGTGAGGCTGAAGGCCACCCGTTTACTCCGAGATGGTTCGGCCTCACGGGTGAGGTTGCACCTACTCCTTGGGGCGACTTAGAGATATACAGCTACAATGGCAAATACACTCAACATCGGGCGAGTGTCGATAATGCAGGCGATGCCAGAGAGCACGACAACGAATTGGTTGAGTTCAATCCTTGGCAGTTCGGAAGCTTAGTAGCTGAGTAAAATATATGTTATTTGTGAGCCCGGGGATTTCATTAGAATCCAATTTATCAGATAAAAATCCTCGCCGTTAAGAATACGAGAGGATTATAAAATAAACGGTCTTTTGAGGGTCAAGTATAATTCATTCCGAGTGTTTAGTTATTATTTGGTTTGTATATGTTGTGTTATTTTGGGTAATCCTTAAGAGGACATTAGCTTATGATTCACATAATATTTAGTTTTTTATTTATTAATTTAGTCATTTGGTTTCATCCTGGTCTTTTCTTCTAGTATTTTTGCTTTCAATTAAAATAATTTTGATACGTTTATGGATTTGAATTATGGAATGAATTAGAAAATTCTTTTACTCGAAAGTCCTATAAAAATAGGTTTGATTTTTATTACTTTAAATTTAGATTTTATATACCATAACAACGAATAAGATATAAGAAAAATGCGAAATTTATTTTTGGTATATCCTTAGACATTTAAATCAGTAATCTTTTTATTTGGTTAAGAAAAATAAGAGGGAGTTAATATGAGAATGTAAATAAATGAGAATTGAGTATTTAATGGATGATTGTATTCTATAGAATGTGCCTAGAAGGGTAAGCGGCTTTTGAAGTGTTGTACTCATAACAGAGACTGACTTTAAAAGTATGCACTCGTATAGAAGAGTGGTGCGGTAATAACTAAATTATTTGATTTTGATGGTTGCACAGTATGTTTTTTGATCGTTAAATTGGCGCAGTAACCACTTGTAATAAGATGTTAGTTATCTATTAATACTCATTTACTACTAAACTGTTTGAATCACACCTCTTGAGTTAACTACTGTACTTTTTACTTTTTGAACTTAGAGGGTTTTCTACTGAGTCGTAGTTACTTAGGTTTTTGTTCCTTCTACGTATTGGGTTTTGGACCGGTCTAAGTATTGTTGTACCCATCAAATTTAAATATTTAAATTTGATCGATTTTTATTTTCTTATTTTTTAGACTTTGTACTTAGTACTTACATCTTATTGTATTTTTTTTTCATTTTCTATCGAAAAAAGTAAAAGNATTTTAAATACACATAAGCTTATAACATATAATTATTCTAATAAATATATGCCACACCATATACAACAATTCTAATACCATTTTCCTCTCGAAGATTAGCCCATTAAATAAATAACTTCTTCAATAAAACCATAACAAAATCTGCAAAGCAATAACATTCGATTATTATAAAAAATAGGTGACACATTATGCTGGACAATTTTAATACTATACACCTTTGAACAAAGGAAACCCGAATTTCTAAGGCAAGGCCCTGAGTGATATTGCATTCCTACAAGTAAAACATGTTATTACAAGATCTTGTGTTACAATTACATCTAACAAATAAGTTATGGAAAAATAATACAAGAGGTGGCATGGCAGTGGTCAATGTTGGAAGATCAAAAGAGCCACAAATCAATCACTCTGGTACTGTCCATGAGTAATACTGATCAGATTTCAAATCATCCCATCGAATTCAAGTCAACTGGATCAAGGAACCGAGAACTTCGCCTCCGTTTCCCTTCAGGAGTACATCTAAGATTTCTTGGTTTTCCAAGCTTCATGGGGAATCTGCAGCTTGTTCGCGGTGGTGAAAGTTTTGTCAACTTAGATCCTGAAGATGGTGGGTTGCTGATATCGGGAGGTTGTCCTCCCAGCTGGTGGTTCTTGTCTTTGTTGCATCCTCTATTCGTAGGAGACTTTGGCCTCTTCTTGGAAAATTGAAACTGCATTTTGTTCGGTCTGATATCATGGCTAACAAGCTGGACATAGAAGGAGTTCATAGATGTGTAACAGAGAGATTTTCCAGCTTCTCCACTGCCATCCACATCAATCTTTCTATCATTAACCTGAAAAGAAAGAACTAGTATTCACTTAGCAGATATCCATCAGAGAAACAGTGTAAATCTCGCATTAGAAATCCACCAAGTCTATATAAACATCAACAAATTCACAAGTCTTAATTTAGCCATTCAACTCGACTAAACACAATATTCTACCAGAATAAAAGTAATTTTAAATAATACAGGATATAAAACTACCAGCTGCAGCATTGCGGTAAAACTCCGAGCAATATCATGCTTCTGTTGCCCCATTATTATATCTGCAAAGGACATTGATTTCCCTTTTCGAGATAATTTATCCAAAAGTCTTTCACCATACTCTTGTATGTCAAATGGCGGCCGTGAATCCTAGAGAGAGACCCATTTTTATTTAGACCCAAGAAGAAAAGAATGATTCAACGTATAAATGGATTCAATGAAGCAGTTGTTTTTATTTATGGGCCAGAGCCTGAGGAGAAGAGATGCATGTAATGTACTTGCTCTTCCAAATCGAGCTCAATTCCTTGCTTCCATGTTGAAACCCGAGCAGCCAGTTCTGTCTGCTTCTCGCTTTCAGCTAAGCTGGCAAGAAGAGAATCCTAAAAGCAAGAATGAAGACAAATTAAAAAGCGTGGATACTTTCTGTGAACCTCAACACATCATTGAGGAAAAATAGAAATGCAGCTAGAGTAACAGTCAGCCAACATTTATTTGTACTTTGTTTTGCAACAAAAATAATGATGGACGAGGCCTGCTTTTTACTAGAATCTTCAGTAACATGAGCAAGAAACCATACATCAGTTTGACAGATGCCTAATTTGGATCTGCACACCTTGGGATCAATAAACCTTTTGCATCTTATTAACCAGAGCAATACAGTAACACAAAAGACAGTTGTTACACCATTCGAAGGGAGAGCTCTTTGGGCAATAGTAGAGTTATCACTATATAACTTATTGTTCATCCGGTCGAGTTATCAAAATTGCCTAATGGATAATACAAGGTAAAGACCTTGTATATTAGATAAAAGTGATTTGACCCTTTCCCAAACCCTACCTATAATGCAAACTTTGTGGACTAGGCAGGCCTGTTATCCCAGTAATGCAGATTTTAGAAACCAATGAGACGCCCAAGGCGTATTTACTCAGAGAATGCATTGTCCTATAGGGATGCGGCTATATTATTAAAAATGTTTTTCTTTGATTGTGTGGGAGGTAAGTGATACGGATAACATCTCTTTGTTACAACTGATGGCACAAAGTCCATGTGATTGAAGCAAGTTGCTCAGCTGAATAGGAGTAAACGAACAAAGCTGCTCAAGAAATTGAAACAAATGATTTGCAGCAGAAATTTAACACGTTCCAGCAACCTTTTCCTCCACAAGACAAAATGTCAGCTTACATCACCAACTCTAATTGTGGCACTGAGTAGTAGTGGTGTGGCCTCAATTAATAGCAAAAAGGCATAAGATGACAAACATATGATATTCCACACAAGGCATATGATATTCCACACAAGGCATACAAAGACTCAGTCTTCTAGAATCTTACTAGATGAGCACGACATAGGTCTTCTAGGGTTCCTTGAGACTTGGGGTCTTCCTTTGTGTTAGGTTCATTGGTGTCATTGTAGTCAAGAGAAACATCATGCTGCATTCATAGATAAGCAAATAAGTCCAACAAATTTTCTATCCTTCAGGATCCAGGATATTAACTATAGCTGCTTTTTAGTTTCCCCAAAGGAAAACCTTGGTGCAACGGAAGAGCTATCAGCGTGTGACTTGGTGGTTATTTTTTGAGTAATAGAAACAGTTCTTACATGATATAAAGCAAAACTGTATATAATAGATACAAAGATACTCCAACTTTTCCCCAGACTTGCACATAGTGGGAATTTCCCGTACTAAACTGCATTTTGTTAACTCCCCCACCCCTCCCCCGAAAAAAATGACTAGAGGTTTCTCTCACCTTTTTTGTGTGAAATGCTGCCCCTTCATCCATGTAAGAGGACCCTGGCAAGTCAAACTCAGGCCCAGGTTGATCAACATCATGGGCACCAAGATCCAATTCATTGTCCTCATCATCCTCAGGATAAGGAAACGGATCATGGGTTTCACTTTTTCCATGAACAAGTGATTGTCGCAGCTGCATTTAGAACGTTAGCTAGTGTGCACAAGCCTGATACACACAAGCAGATGAAGACCCACCCCCCCTTCAAAAAAAAAAGAAGGAACAGACCTTTTCATAAAATGGAATAGATTGGGACTCCTGCATCCTTTCACGAGCATGAAGCCGCATCTCCCATATTTCCATCAGCTCTGGAGAAATAGTCCCATGCACTTTGGCAAGAGGAAACATCATTGCAAGTGAGATTTGCTTTGAAGTCCCTTGTCTTCTGGAGACCTTAGCTACTCAGCGAAAGAGGTGAAACCGAAGAAAATTAGGTCCATAACAGAGATTTGCTAATGGCTAAGAAAACCAAGATCATTTAACAACCTTTTCTAAAAGGCTTAACTTTCAAGTTGCCAGGTTCATGGGGGTTCAAAGGCTTCCAGGGATCATCTCCATCGCTGTCATAACCATCCTCATTGGCATATCCAAAATAATGATCTTCAATTTCAGATCCATAGTTGCCATTTTCAGGAATATTATGGTCAGAAGGATCAGGGCCAGCATTGCAATTGTCACCTTCAAAGCCACAAGAAGGTTGACCGGAATTATCCAATTTTTTTCTGTTGGATGACTTCCGCGGCATTTCTCCAGAATGTCTAGTCGGAGACAGAAAACTTTTGTGAGCTTTAGATGTAAAAGAACTCCTCCAGTGGCTGCCACATTGCACTTCTCCAGCTTTATCTCCCTTCAAAAGGTTGTCAACTACTATGCCATCACATGGATCTAACAAAATGAAATTGCGATACGGATAATTGGTCGCTATCTGCAATAAAATTTAGATAAGCTATAAAATGGGAGAACCAGTTTTGTCATAGTAAAGCATAATACAAAATCAATAAAGATACCAGATATGATTCGAGGTCTCCACCATCTTCAGTAGAATCAAGGCAATCACCTTCAAGTACAACTAGATTTGCTGGGGTTTTTGCAAAATGATGCAGAGGAGCATCTTTGCTTGTTAAATCATCCAGAGAATTCTTTTCTTCTACTGCAATAGAAAAAATTTCAGAGAACTGCACCATTTAAATCACCTAATAGGTTTTCTATATTGTCATAGCCTACCTGGAATATCATCTAAGCACCAGAACTGATCACTGTCTTCGTAATGAGCTGTGTGAGAAGAACTTGCTTCAGGCTGGACCGGTGTACCCTCTGCTTGCTCTTGTGATCTGTTATAACTCTATATTATGTTAACAAAGCAAGTAATCTAGTTTACATTCCATCCCAGTAAAATGCATTACTTTACCTCAATATTATTATGTTGAGAACTAATTGCAAGATATTGGTTGGGTAATAACAAAGCAAGTAACCTGATGCTTTCATCCATATAAAGTACCCCCCCCCCCCCCCCAAAAAAAAAAAAAGAAGGAAAAGAACCTCAGGCTAAATCTCCTCCAACCACCCCAGCCAAGAAAGCACAATCAGTTCANGAAAAGAACCTCAGGCTAAATCTCCTCCAACCACCCCAGCCAAGAAAGCACAATCAGTTCAAACGATACCCACCTCCAAGCAACCGACCCCATGGTCAGTCAATCACAAGGCTCCCAAGGTATTAACATGGGCCCACAGTAGGGTGATTATTCAAACTAGTGGAGCCCAAGTGTTCTAGAGTGACACAACGACATTAACCAACAGACAATGAATATCATTTGCTTACCCAACCGACAAAAAGCGTACCTGTCGCACTGAAATTTGACACCTGCAACCTATGAAAAGGTGTTCACTAAAAGGTAGACAACAGGATGCCCATACAGCGACTAGCGGAGATCATAAAACAGTTGTAATGACTCTTTGAGAATCACATACCCAACTTGCCTGACATCACCAACGTGGAATAACGACTATTATTCCTTTCCTATAAATAAAAATACAAGCCTTCATTCACTATTCAAAAGATACACAATTGGAGAGCAAAAGCTCCCTTAAGCTGGAGAAATGTTTGCCCACTTTACACGCAGAGTCGATCCTCATCATCCTTGGAATAAGTTGTTAATCTCAAGAAGCACGTTGCATTCTTTTTTGAGTGGTACACTTAACTCAAGTACTTTGAGTTTTCTTACTTCACACCACACATAACAGAGTCTGTCTGGATAAAGAACTCAAAGGAACTAATGTTCTAATAAACATTGTCTCACGACTGAGCTCCAGATACAACTAGGCTCTTTCATGCTACCATCGTGAGGAGTCTCACCGCTTGAGCTAGAGGAGTTGATAATCTTTTTTCCCCTCTTTTCCTGTCTTGAGCTCATTGACTTAGGCACCAAAGGGATTTGTGCAGAAGCATGACTGGAGCCCCTTCACTAGTTTATTTGTGGTGTAGAGGACCAATTTTACTTGTGACTCAGATCAAACCTCAGCTTGGGTCCTCTGCCTTCTGGGTCAAACTCCTATCAACTACGCATCAACAACAAACTGTCCCTCAAGACAAAACGAGAAACAAGAAATGAAAACCGGTTCTTCACAAATTGAGTGGACCAATAACATCACTCCTTCATTTCATCATTAATTGAAATAATTCAAAACTCCAACTGAAATACCCTTAACTAGTTTCCATTTCATTAACAATTTGCATTGAGTCTGATCAACCTCAGTCTCATATCCGTAACAACTCACAAAATTGGTCACCACCTTGGAATATGTAGAATTATAAAGCTTTGTATTTAAATGAAAAGTTGATCAAGATTGAAAGTACAAGAAGGCCTACCATCTCTTAAACAAATGTTCAACTTAAATTGCCCACGCACAATGCAACACCTATATCCCATCATGAATGCAAACTTGCATGATTTCTTCATCCTCCACACAACACTTCTGCAAAGAAAATTCTACATGTTGCAATGACAAATTCAAGTTGTAGCCAATGTGGCAATACAAAACCCCACAAGTCCAAAACCTCTTCATAGCAAACAAGCAACCCCTGCTACTAATCCTAAACTAATACACCCTACTTTTTCTAACTTGAGTCCTACAGCTAGACAACCAAATCTCTAAATTGATAGTTCTTGAAAGAAGTAAACCTACAATCATTCTTTACCTTGGGTCTGAAAAATACAACCTTGATATTCTACACAATATCACAACCCCATTTATGCGTAACATTTGGAAAAAGCTATTTCATAACACAGATGCCTTCAAGCTTTTGCTTTATATGCTACCAGTATTAGAAGGAACCAGAGTTCCTAAGTCAATTTTCTGTTTCAAATGCTTAAAATTACATTTCCAAACACTTGTCTTCTGCTCTTGTTAGAATTAAGTTGCAATCAAAGAGAATGATGTAGATTGAATGTCTACTCTGGATTGGTAAAGTTGCAAAGGGCAGGAGAACGAGTGCAGTTATTTGAAGGGCTTCCTTTGCTTAAAAGTTTACTCCGTATGGCAAGAAAGGAACTACAGGGATTTTCCTCAACAAAGTAGAATCCCTCAGCCTATTATCTTTGTTTAATCAGTTGGGTTGTAATTTTGGGTGAGTCTAAACCTTGTAATTAGCTAAAGTAGAAGACCAAGTTCTCATCTTCCTTAGGTATACCCGGGTCTAGTTGTGCATATTCAATATACAGTTTCAATTAAAAAAATAAACATATTCAGCAAGAGAAGAAGATTTTGGATTTGATCAGCTTTGACAACTTAAATTTACTAACTGTTCATGCAGTATAGTACACACAACCTATAATAAACTACAGATTTTTTCTGCAAGTCTCTACTAAACTAAATTGCCTAAAGGAAATGGAATACCCAATGACAGTCTATGAGTGGATAATACAGACACAATTTTGACCCCATAGAAGCAAGTCAAATTGCACAAAAGACAATACAAATCAAATGAAAAATTGCATTTTGTAAATATAGTACAAATGGCCTCTACATGCTGGCTTTTTCCTCCATTCTGTCCTGTAATTAAATGATAACCTAACACTGCATACCATATCAAAGATACAATTTGCAAGAACCAAAATAAAAAATTAACTAAAAGCAATGTTTATGCAAAAAGGCTACTCAATTATAAGAAAGGTTTTAATAAGATGGGAGAAAGTATAATCTTCTTCGAACCTCTTCTGAGAAATGAACTCCAAAGCATGCAACACCAAGGTGTAAAGATATTCAACCTTTCGACTGTAGACCTGTATTGATCCTTGGAGCAGCAGGGCAGCTACATGTTTCCAAAAATCATACAAAACTGGCAATTAAATGCTTACCCAGATTGATTCAAAGAACTTACAAAAGTGAAAAGCCCGCAGAAAATCCAAACCTTCAGCAAAATTTATGGAGAAATGAGCATCATCCCTTCCGGTAATTTCACCAGAGCAGATTTTCAAAAGATATTCTTCAAGGCTTCTGGCAAGATCCACTGCCCAATTAGACTCGAGGTCCCTGAGGGGTTGAACAGCGTGGAATCTACTACTACTTCCAGTTTCCCCTCCACTTTGTGGTTTTTGGCTATCGTTACTCATCTTCTGTGAGATGGGACACTACATTACTCCGCAAACCCTAAATTAAGAAATTGTTAATTTGAAAATGAACTGTACGTTACACCGCAAACCCTAAATTAACCCAGCAAAATGCATAAAATGAAACTCTAAATTGGGTAATTAATGGGATTTAGGGGTTTCGGATTGAGATAATTCAGAGACAGGAACAGATTTTAGGGTTTCGAATTGAGATAATTCAGCGACAGGAACAGGGAGGGAGAGCGAGCGAGCTGGAGAAAAATGATTCGGACTTTCTTCGTTTGGGCGTCGTTTGGAGGAGAGAGTGAGAGAGGAAGAGAGAGAGAGAGTGAAAGTGAAGAGTTCAAAAGTTTTGATGACCGTTTTCCCGCTTGTTGTATTCAGTCGTAATTCGAAACTGGGCTTCAAGAAACATGGGCTAACAAAGAGAAGCCCACTGCATGAAGGGCCCGTGATCCTTTTTTTTTCCCCTACT
>JAODPA010075789.1:0-28559 GCA_025585075.1 Nepenthes mirabilis
AAAGAGGTAAAGAAATATTAATAACAAAAGAAAGAGGGTATAAGTATACTTACCTTATACTTGATTTTATTCAAAGATCTCTTTATTTCTCTTTGATTTCTCCTTATTCTTCTTTCTCTATTCTTCTCTCTCTTTTGTTTTTCTCTTTCTCTCTATTCCTTCCAAAGTCACTAAAAATGACTGAAACTTTACCAATGGAGCTTTATATAGAAACTAACGTATGTGCACCTACGCATCAGGCGCCAAGGCATTAACTATATGGTGTACAGGCATCCCTCAAGTACATATCAAGCACTTATATTTTGTTCCAAATATGCACTTATGTTTATCAAGTGCACATCGGGTGTGATCAATCAGTATAAAATACACACAAACACCCTAAAGGCATCTTTTAAACGTGACTTTATTGTCCAATAAGACCTCTCAAGTACAGGTATGAAACTCCAATATTTCGCACCCCCCAATCATGAATGGTAACTTAGTGGCACTTTCACCTCCTAGTGAAGTTATTCAGTAGGGGGCAAAAACATTTGGGGCTCTACGCTTGTCGGATATTTTTATGAGAAGCCTCTTAATTTTTATACTGTTAACCACATTGCCCATAAGATATGGGCCCGATTTGGGTTGTCTCATGTGACGGAATAGGAAAAAGGTTTCTTTCTTTTTCACTTCCCCAATGAAACAATGCTGCTGAAGTGTGTGGCCTAGGGCCCTTGGGCATTTGTTAGGCGTACCCTTTTTCTCAAAAGGTGGAAACTAGGACTTGAGCTAAGGAAGAACATAAAAATTTTCCTATTTTGATTAATTTGTTCAATGTCTCTATACAATTTTGGATCCCATTGGGACTCGACTGGATAGCTAGTGCTATCAGTAAACTCCTCCAATTGGATGCTCCAACGGCCAAAATGGAGCATATGCAGTATGCTAGAGTCTGTGTGGAAATCTCAGTGGCGTCCTCTATGCCCGATGAAATCCGATTGCAATCGGGTGAGTTATTGGGCATGCAGCAAGAAGTAGAGGTGGTTGTGGAATACCAGTGGAAACCCTTTCAGTGTGATCTATGTAAAATCACAGGACATAGCAATGACCAGTGCAAAGCAAATGTTAAGTATAAACCTATGGGTCGCATACTTCAAAATCCCTTTGAAGGTAAAACTAATTTTATAAGAGAGGATTTGAGGACACCAAATGCAGATCAATCCTCTGCAGAACTTGTTTCTAGTTTGTCCTCCCCCAATGCCTTTGTTGTCCTCCAAGAAGCAGATGGAGATGACAATATCCCTTAGGAAGCCAGTATGATGGCTGAGGAACAGGGCATTGAGAGATCAGAGATCTACATGAGATGCAAGGATAGCTCAATTGAGGCGGAGGCGCCCATATTGGATGATGGCATGGCCCATTCGATTGCTAATTCAAAGTAGGACCTATCCGTAGGGAATGCGGGGGATGCTCCTAATTCAAAGTTGCCTAGTAATGTTACCGGTTGTAACTCAGCTGAAACTGATGCCAATCCTGATAGTCCCAGTAAAAATAGCAATCTTCATTTATGCAATCCTACCAATGGTGTAGGATTTTGTGAATTACCCTCCCATAAGGCAATGCCCAATTCTCTCCAAAAAATCTCCTATTAGGTTGAGAATTTGCAAAGGCAATTGGAGACTTTCAAAGCTAATCGTTGCCAGTTTCCTGTCACACAAGATACTCCTTGGGCCATTGCTGTTTTAAATGATCAACAATGCCATTTTAATCCAGAGCAGGATTCTTCCAATTGGGATGGGACCAGACAACCATTTGGTCCTGACAAGGATAACAGTAGTCCTAGGGATGATGATATAACTTCCAAGGCGGGGAGCATTCCTGCGGTTAGTGAGAAGGCGTTAAAATCCTCAACAAAGAAGTCCAAGGGGCCTAAAAGGAAGTCTCCCCCTCATCCTCGTCCCCATGATTAATCTCACGTGTTGGAACGTGCGTGGGCTTAATGGAAAGATTAAGATCCATGAAGCCAAATAAATTTATTATTTCTTCACGTTGTGATATTGTGGGTTTGTTAGAAACTAAAGTCAGGGAACCTAATGCTGCCGGGATCGCTAGGAAAATTATGCCTACCTGGCAATGGGAGATGAACCATTCCAGTACCTCTATTGGTGTATATGGGTGGGATGGGACCCAGATCTAGCCAACTTGGAGGTGCTTTCTTCTGAAGACTAAGTTATTCATTGCAAAGTGCTCTGTAGGCCAGATGGGATGATTACACTCATCTCGTTTGTTTGTGGATTAAATTTAGAAGTCCAGAGGTGCACGCTTTGGAACAGTTTGCATGGGATGCATGCTCTCGCTAATACTCTGCCATGGACTGCCTTAGGAGATTTTAATGCCATCCGATCGGCTTCTGAGGGATCGGGAGGTATCTGGCATGCTCGTAGCAGTTTGGATATTGACTCTTGTCTCTCTGATTGTGATCTAGTTGACATATACCATGATGGAGCCTTTTATACCTGGCATGATGGTTGGGAGGCATCTATCCGCATCTACCATAAGCTAGACCGTATTTTAGTCAATGGCAATTGGCAGTTACTTCGAGGAACTTATAAAGCAACTTCTCTGCCTCCTCATTTATCTGATCACTCACCTGGTGTGCTGCGACCAGATAGTCCTGATCTAAAGCGGAAAAGTATGTTTAGGTTCAATAATTTTCTCACTTCCCATCCGCGATTCGGCCATATGGTTCGCGAGGCATGGCAGACGGACGCTCTTGGTGTTCTTATGTTTTGGCTTATGGCCAAACTGAACTCCGCAAAAAGACTATTGAAAGAGCTCAATGCGAAAACTGGAAGAGTTGCTGAGAAGGTAGCCAAGACGCGTAAAGATTTAGAAGATCTCCAACGACTCTCTCTCCCTATTACTTACTGTTGCGTTCTGGTTCCGCGGACCTTTCCGAGGCAAGCTCGTTGATGAGGGGTGTGTCTGGTCAGATCCGTGGTTACCAGGCAACACAAGTGATTGAGGTGTTGGACACGAGATGAAGATTGAGACTGGGTTTTTTTACGTGGAAAACCTCCTCTTGAATGGCGAGGAAAAACCATGAGGCTCAGGACCTGGAAAGTACTTCACTATATGGGTTGAAGATTTTACAAAGTATAATTGTGAGGGTTAATCCCTTCCCTGTCTCTCGTTTTGTGTTTTCTTCCCTAAAGAACTATGCTCGCTGTGAGCTTTTTTCCCTCCTTTGTGGAGTTGGCCTTAGGAGAGAGTGTCCGATTGAAGGCTCTGTCTCTCTTTATGTGTGTCTGTCCAAGTCCCCCTTTCAGAGTCGTCCTATTGAGAGGGGCCTTGCTGAGTATTTATAGGAGAAGCCAGGCAGCTGGGGAGAAGGCACGTGGTGTCCATCCGGCGGTTGAGGAGCTGGTCCACCGACTCCCTTAAATGCTGCTGACATTGGGTGGAGTGGCATGCGGACGGCGCCGCTGCAACATCTAAGTGTGTCAGGCGTACAGAGTCTGAACACCAGTCTTGATTTGACTAGGCGTGCCCTATTGAAACGGCGACTGGCAGTAGTTGCAGACTTTCTTGGGAACCGGCGTAGTGGCTTAGCTGACATTCCCGATCATGAACGAGCGGTCCTCGTCCAGTTGTGATGTTCCTCGTGAGATGAAGCAGCTCTTGGAGGGCCTTCAGGGGAAAAGTCTGAACGTCTCTTCCTGGCCGCTCGGGCAGTTCTAAGACTTCGCAAGACTTCATGGGCTCTCGGCCCTTGGGCCATCTGATTTCCTTAATTTGTGAGAGTGTTCCTAGGCCTCTCATTTGGGCCCTTCTCTTGGGCCTTACTCTTAAGGGCCTTCATATTGAGGCCCAACATAGCCCCCATTCCAAAGGACTCGAAGTTCTCGGTCGTTTGGCATGAAGTCGCTAGCCTGCTGGGGGTCCCGACCGTCCGAGAGTGTGTGTCCTGGTGGTGAGCACTACGTTGAGCTTGATGGGAGATCGTCCCCGGACCTCTTCTAGGCTGCCATTTCACCTCCTTGCTGGAGCATTAAATGTCGTATCTGGTTGATGTGACGCGCTATCAGGCACCTTGGGAAGGAGTGATCACCAGAATTCTGGGGCGAATGGCTGGTCGACGCGTGGCAAGGGCAATGAGTACGCCTTTTTGCATTCAAGGGCTTATTTAAACGCCTTTTTGCCCTAATGTTTCTGCTTTTCGTTCTCTTCTTCGTTCGAGTTTCGTCTTCTCCTTTGTTCTTTGGCTTTCATGGCGCCTGGAGTGAGAGGCATTGCTTCCACGGTGACGCTCGACAAGCTCACGGATATCCGAGCCCAGTATCAAATCCATGAGTCTATGGCCATGATGATCCCGGAGCCGCATGATAGGGCATCGTACCCTCCGGATGGCTTCATCACCGTTTATGAGGCCCACCTCAAAGGTGGGTTACGATTTTTCATTTCAGAGGAGCTCTACGGCATTATGAGGGCGCTCGGGGTGCCCCCTTCCAGGCTTCAGCCGAATGTGATGAGGTATCTGGTGTCCTTGTGCATCTTCTTTCAGTGTCATGAGAGGCTCTTGAATGCTCTTACGGTCAAGGTGATGTTCCGCTTTACGCAAAACCTTGACTGACCTTGACCGGATCGTAATGACTCCCCGCCCGAAATTTTCTTCGCTGTGTGGTGGCAACCCAGATTCCACGAGGCGGTGGAAGGATAAGTTTTTCTTTCTCGGCGTCTACGAGCATTGGGCCATCCCTACCACGTGGGGGAAGGTGGCCAGCCAGTATTGCTCTAACCCTTCGAGGGAGGACCGGGAGGAAGTGAAGGCGTACACAGACTTAGTGCTGGCCAATCTGTGGAGCTTCTATTTGAACAAGCGCAACATCTGGCTGACTACTGATAAATTCAGGATAGCCAAGTGGGCACCGCGGGATGAGGCTCCTGGCCTAGCTCTTTCCGTAAAGGCCACGGAGAGACCGAGGATTGGGGGACCCACTGCTGAGCGCTCCTCGAGTGATGATGAGGATTTTGATATCGAGGGCGTGAGCGATGATGATGTGGCTGCTCCTCTGCTTACGAGGTCGGGGACTGTCTCTTTCTCTGAGTCCTCGAGGTCTGGGGGTCTCGGCTTCACTTCCACTGTTAATATTTCGGTCGAGCCCTCAAGAGCTGTTGCCCGGATCAGAGAGCATCCTGGGGCCCAGAGCTCCTGTGATGATGATGATGATGATGTTCCTCTGATCAAGAGGGTGAGGATTGAAGCCTCTCTTCCGGGGTCCTCGGGATCTGGCAGTCTCACCTTCACTTCCACTGCTAATCTCTCCCTGCACCCGTGGAGGTTCTTGCTTAGACTACGGGGCTTTCGGACGTCAAGCCCCCCTGTGATGATTTTGCTCCCGGTGCTCCCGTCGATTTGCCTAGTGACGTCTCGGATAGGATTGATCACCCTACCAAGGACATAGGAGGCGGGAGTGCCATGATGGATTCTGAGAGGGGAGTGTCGACCGGAATGATCCGAGACGTGGTGGAGGTCGTGGATTTGAGTGTTGACGAGTCCGCGCCCTCTGATCCTCTTGAGCGCCCTGTTGAAGTTGAAGCCGAGCGGTTGCCTGAGTCTCTTGGGGACATTGATTTCGAGGCAGACTTTCGAGTGCCTTTTGTAGCTGACGAGTCTATGTCTGAGGTGGCGCCTGCGGGGCTTAGGAGCGAGCCACAGGAGTCTGAGTCCCACGTGGAGCGTGGCACAGGAGATGACCCTCTTGTTTCTAAGGTAGTCTGTTGCTTCCTTTCTTCCCTTGCTTTCTACTGTTCATACTTTGATGAATTTTTCTATTGCAGCTCCAGAGTTTGATTGCCGGCCTCAACGGACTAGTGGGAGTGATTGCTTAATCCCGTTTGGAGATGAGGTCCTCGAGGGCCGCTCATGAAGCTGCGCGACGGGCGGAAGCGGATCTGGCTGAAGCTAAGGAGAAGATTACTTCCCTGAAGGATACTGTCAGGGATCTGCGGCTTAGGCAAAGCCTCCTTCAAGAGCGGAACCTTCGCCAGGAGGAGAGGTTGAGGACGTCTGTGCAGATTACTAAGATGGCTACTGTGTTGGACGGCAAGTTTCGGGACGGTATTCGCATGTGTCGCCGAGTGGCGCGATTGATCCGTGCGCGATTTCCTGTAGCCATCCTCGATCCCCGGAATGCCAGCGCCTTGAGCGTGGAAGACTTGTACGGCGTCGATGGTAGGCCTTTCCACGGCTCTCCTCGGGCAGGGCCTGATGGTGAACCTCTTACGCCCGAGGAGGCAGTTCAGATGGAGCAGACGGGATCTTCTGGAGCCCATGGGACTCAGAGAGGAGGAAGCCGAGCGGCACTCCCTTGATATGCTGCCCCCTTTTTCTCATTTTGTTTTGTCATACTTGTACAGAGGATCATCTTTGTGAATAAAACTTTGTCCTTTTCGCTTTAAGGCTTCGGACGTTTCTCTTGTGTCTTGTTCATACGTGCGTGCTTTCTTTTTCTTTGTGGCGCATCATACAGCGCCTAACTTCTTTGTTTCAAGTGGGTGACTCCCTTCAGGTGCTTGACCCTTTGTCTTTTTGGACTTGGGCATGCAACCCTCTTAGGGACTTCTAGCTTTTAGCCTTTCGGCCTTGTTTTTATCGCCCGGCCTCTAGGACCGTTTGGTCACGGCCGAGTTTCTAGATTTTGACCTCTGGGGTCCAACCGCTAGGGCCACTAGGGCACAGCTGAGTTTTTGTTGTCTGACTGCTGGGGTCCGACCGCTGGGGTCGCTCGGGTTGGCACCCAAGTTTTGTTGCCTGACGGCTGGGGTCCGACCGCTGGGGTCGCTCGGGTTGGCGCCCAAATTTTGTTGCCTGATCGTTGGGGTCCGACTACTGGGGTCGCTCGGGTTGGCGCCCAAGTTTTGTTGCCTGACCGCTGAGGCCCGACCGCTAGGGTCGCTCGGGTTGGCGCCCAAGTTTTGTTGCCCGACCGCTGGGGCCCAACCGCTGGGGTCGCTCGGGTTGCCCAAGTTTTGTTGCCTGACCGCTGGGGTCCGACCGCTGGGGTCGCTCGGGTTGGCGCCCAAGTTTTATTGAATGCTGTGAGTTGCTTCACCGTTGAGGAGAGAGTACGGGAACGCTTCATGGAGAAGGTAACAAATGCACGTTTTCATTAATGTACATTTTCTCTTACATTGAGTGGTCCCCAGGGCTTTTTGTCTCTTCCCTCTCTCTTTTTTTTTTGTCAATCCTCGCCCATTATGGCCTTTCCCTTCGAGCGGCGTGACTGGCTGCTTCCTGCTGCTCTGAGGTCGCGCCCGGGTCATGGCAGGAAGCGGTCGAGATATCCTTCCATTACTAGCCGCTCAATTTTCGCTTGGAGCTTCGTGCAGTCCTCGGTGTCGTGGCCGCGGCTGCCATGGTAATGGCAGTATTCCCATTGGTCGCCTCCCTCTGGGTTCTTCAACGACCTAGGCCATCTTAGGAACTTCTCATCCCTGATCTGCCTCAGGATGTTGGTGAGGGAGTCAGTGAAGGCCAATGGGCCTGAGGGTCTTTCTTCCCCAAGGACCATCCGCTCGAGCTTATCGTGCATGGACGGTCGTTGGGTCTTCTGGTGGGCGCTTGCCATTCTCCTTCCTTCCCCTGTCCTCGGGGGTAGGGGGTCTTCTCGTTCTGCCAGCTGAGTTCTTCGCCGGTCTTGGGTCCAAAGAAAGTCTTTCAGAGCCTCTTGAGCCCCCTCCTTGATGGTGTCGGGCTCATGGATTTCTTTCTGTTGAGGTAGTCCCTCAACTCGCTCGAAGCCCACGCCGACTGCTGTCTCTGGAGCGCCGTTTGGTGCAGGCTTTCGGAACGTGGGCCCCTAGACTGTTCGCCCGCCTTCTCCTAGAGGTTGTGGACGGCTCTTGTGAGGCTGTCCACCTTCTGCGCCAGCTTGCGCACGCTGGTGCCGAGGCCACCGCTTACTCTGCCGCCCGACGGGAGACATCCGTCGTGGCGTTCTTCTCCCCGGGTGGACGTGCTGCCTTGTCTGCTGAGCATCCTTGGGGCGTTGCTTGTTGTAGGAGAGTGGGAAGTCTTGAGCTTTTTGTTCTTCCTTCCCATAGATGGCGCCAATGTTGCGTTCTGGTTCCGCGGACCTTTTCGAGGCAGGCTCGTTGATGAGGGGTGTGTCCGGATAGATCCGTGGTTACCAGGCAACACAAGTGATTGAGGTGTTGGACACGAGATGAAGATTGAGACCGGGTTTTTTACGTGGAAAACCTCCTCTTGAATGGGGAGGAAAAACCACGAGGCTCAGGGCCTGGAAAGTGCTTCACTATATGGGTTGAAGATTTTATAAAGTACAGTTGTGAGAATTAATCCCTTCCCTGTCTCTTGTTTTGTGTTTTCTTCCCTAGAAAATTATGCTCGCTGGGAGTTTTTTTCCCTCCTTTGTGGAGTTGGCCTTGGGAGAGAGTGTCCGGTTGAAGGCTCTGTCTCTCTTTATGTGTGTCTGTCCAAGTCCCCCTTTCAGAGTCATCCCGTTGAGAGGGGCCTTGCTGAGTATTTATAGGAAAAGTCAGGCAGCTGGGGAGAAGGCACGTGGCGTCCATCCGGAGGTTGAGGAGCTGGTCCACCGACTCCCTTAAATGCCGCTGCAACATCTGAGTGTGTCAGGCGTACAGAGTCTGAACACTAGCCTTGATTTGACTAGGCATGCCCTGTTGAGACGGCGACTGGCAATAGCTGCAGACTTTCTTAGGAACCGGCGTAGTGGCTTAGCTGGCATTACCGGTCATGAACGAGCGGTCCTCGTCCAGTTGTGATGTTCCTCGTGAGATGAAGCGGCTCTTGGAGGGCCTTCAGGGGAAAAGTCCAAGCGTCTCTTCCTGGCCGCTTAGGCAGTTCTAAGACTTCGCAAGACTTCATGGGCTCTCGGCCCTTGGGCCATCTGATTTCCTTAATTTGTGAGAGTGTTCCTGGGCCTCTCATTTGGGCCCTTCTCTTGGACCTTGCTCTTAAGGGCCTTCATATTGAGGCCCAACACTTACCAAAAAAAAAAAAAAAGACACTCTCCCTACTCTGAATGGTCGAACTTTCAGTGAGGAGTGATCTTGCAAATCTGCTTATGTGTGGGCTATGGAGAAAGAAAGAGTTCCTCCAGCAGAAAGCAAATGTTCATTGGCTTAAAGAGGGAGACCAGTGCTCTCAAATTTTTTTTCCACGTGACCAACGGTAGGACTGATTGTAATCGAATTCTTTCATTGCTCAAAGAGGATGGCCAGCCTACCAGTAGCAAGGAGGAAGTCCATAACTTGATTACTAACCACTTTATACGGCTATTGGGGGCTGGTCGCACCCTGGGCAATTTCAACTTGGACAAACTGTGACCGTATATTTAGCACACGGTCCCTAATTCTTACAAGATGGCTCTCTGTAATCTGGTGCAGGAGGATGAAATCCATCAGGCATTATTCTCCATTTGGGACTTCAAAGCCCTTGGACCAGATGGTTTCTCCTCAAAATTCTTTAAGGAATCTAGGCCGGGGCGAATCAAGTAACCAATCCTTCTCCTTCCGAGCAGGATGTAACTTGGGAGCAAGGCAAGTCCTGGAGACATCACAAATCCACTTCCAGGAATGCTAAGGGCTCCTTAGGCAAACGTATCAGCCGGAATACTGGCTACAACAGGGAGCATCACAGGATTGGCGATTAGCACAGTATGCTGATTAGCGCTCATTTTTTGAAAGGGATTGTTTGTCTTTCTTGGTGTGCCGGGATGGAATACTGGCATCGTGGAAGGGATCATTTTGTTTCCCTCTTGTGTGTCGGGATGAAAGCATCCTGAACGGGATTGTTTGTCTTTCTTGTTGTGATGGGATGGAATGCTGGCATCCCGAAAAAAAATTTGCCGGGTCGGTGCAAAATGCTTGGTATAGTGTTTATGCAGTTGAAAGGTTTTTTCCTTCAACGGGCTTCCTGGAAAGGATTGTTTTCCTTCTTGTAGTGCCAGGATGGAAAATTTGTAGGGGTCACTCCCGAGTGGCACTGTGTCCGCGGACTCTATTGGAGAAGCTAGACGAGGACACATGAATGGCGTCATGTCCGAGTGGCAGACATGGACGAGGACTATAGCCATGCGGGCGTTGACTTGTTCTCTCATTAATGATCTGTGGCGAAAATTAATACGGACAGGCTAATGTCGCAATCTGATTGGAAGTTGGTGGCGGCTACAACTTCCAAGGTTCTGCAGACCTGCCAGGCGTGCGCCTTGCAGGCGGCATGCCCTTCCACCCTACTCCTAGGGTGGCCGGCTAGCCTCCATAGGCTGTTTATATATATTTATATATATATGCGGGAGAGATCATTCAATGCAAGGTGTGGGAGTTTGGTGAGCAGAGCTGTGCCTTTGTGAGCAACCTTCAGAAAGCCTTGAAGAGAGCTGTGGGCAACTCTTGTTAGAGTGAGAAACACCTTAGTGAGAGAGAGAAGTTGTACACTTGAGATTGTTTTCTTTCGTTTGAGCTTGTGTAGCTAACACTTGTAAACAATTCTTTTATAGTGCATTCTTTCGTGGTTTTTCTCTTGCTGAAGGAAGGGTTTTCCACGTTAAATTCGTGTGTTCTCTACCTTTCTTGTCCGTCCGAGAGCTCTACTCTGTGTTGCTGTCCAAGCGTTGTATCCGCTCGGTCACCGTAGCTTCCGTATTCTTGCGCCAACAAAATTAGGCATCTCGGAAGGGTCTGTGTTTGACCAAGGTGGTCATTTTGACCGAGGTACTGCTACTGCATTGTTGTTTGTTAAGAAGCTTGAGGAATGAGCTGCTATGCTCTTCATCAGACTGATGGCGTAGGGTGCCGGTATGCTTCCTTTTGCTAGTTTGGTCGATTTGGCTGATTTTTTGCCTTCTATTTGGTTTGATGGTTCGTTGCTTCCTACAGGTATGCAGAAAAGAAAAAAAAGGCATTCCAGTTAGATTTAAATTTATCAGAATGTTTTGGTAAAAAAAAAAGAACTGCATTCTGGACAGATTGCTTTTTGTTGGCTCGTTGGCTGGTTTGCTTACTCTTTGGCAGATATGGGCAGAATGAGGCATTTTGTCGGATTAGCATATTGTGCCGATATGCATATGACCGGTATGTTTACCAGATTGATTTGGCAGTTTGGATGGTTTGCAATTTTGACCGGTTTGGATCTACGGTATGTTATTACCTGTATGATTTGGACGGGTGCCAGCTTTGGTCGGAATGGAGTTCCTAGTTGGCTGAATAGATGGAATGGATTTCCTAGATTGGGGTGGCAGATATGGGCAGGCTAGACTTCGTTTGGCTGATAATGACGGATTGGATGGTTGGTAAGCAAATATGGACGGACTGGTTTTTCCCGGTATGGATTTGGACTGTTGGCAGATTTGGACAGAATGGATGTCCAGGTATGAATGGCCGGTTTGGCAGAATTGGACGGAATGAGGTTCCTGGACTAGATGGCTGGTTTTGCTAGAAAGAGGCAGGTACGGCTTCCTACCGGTTTGGTCGATTTGTCCAGTTTGAGGCATTCCGACCGACATGCTGTAATGCAGTCTATTTTTCGGTATGCATGCCATTGCTGATTTTGCTGATTTGACCGGTATGGGCTCATTTCCGGCATGGACGCTTTGTTAGCAGGATTGATGATTTGTTTTGGCGTATGCTGTCATTTATGCCAGTATGGTGTTTGCTAGCTCCGTGTTCAGTCTCCCGGTCAACTCGTTGACTGGCCTATGGGTTACTGGCATAAAATGGGGGGGTAGTATGTGTCAGTCAACTGGTTGACCAGCTTTTGTGACACTTGGCCGGTCTCTTGGTTGGTCTACCAGTTGACCAGCCAACAGCTGATTTTTTAGTAGCACTCTGAAAGGAATGTTGGGCTCTTAGTATGGACACTGTTATCTACTATTTGGTAGGTCTGGTTGAAGACTATTAGCCATTTTGAATGGCTGTTTATAGTTATAAGGTTCCGAATTTAGAAATATATTAAATACGAGAAAATCAATGTGATAATAATTAATACTAGACCTATTGAATGTATAAGTATGCGTATCGAAAGGAAAATCGGGTTGTAAATTGCTGAAATGCTGCTAACAGACCATGCCTGTTGTACACTCGAGCGCAGGCTCAAGCGCAAAAAGTAGTGGCGCAAGCAGCAGGCCGTGCCTGCTGCACGCTTGAGTGGAGCTCGAGTGGTAAAATCCAGTAGCTGCCCCGCCCGAGGAGCACCTGTGAGCGGTCGAGCGCGGGTCGGCAGTGAGGCCGCGCTCACCGCTCACTCGCCCGGCGCTCGAGTGCCCCGGCTGGTATAAAAGCGCGACGTGCTTCTCGTTTCTTCCACTTTTTCATTTTTCAGAAGGTTTTTGGAGAAAATGAGGGAGAAAGAGCGCCAATTTTAAAGAGAGAAAGAAGGAAATCGAGCCGTAGAGTCTAAATTCGCCCAGGAGCCAGTTACGAAAGTGATAGTATGCGTCGAGGCAAGTATTTTCATACTCACTAACTTTCCTCTTCCAATATTTTTCAGTTAATGTCGGGTATTTTCGTCTCAATACCCACCCGAACCATGAAAAATGTGATATCTGTGACTTGAGACCAAGAATTATGTAATTTATTGTCCAATGTGCTCACCGATCCGACCGGTATAGTATCGTCAAACCCTAACCTACGGAAAATTGGGGGATTTTCGTTTCTGCACCTCGTTTCATTAAATTGACCCCAAAATGTGAATCCCCATGTCCCAAATGTGTATATGTCGGCCACGCGATCGATTTCGCACGTTTTGACCCGTTCGCGGCGTCCGAGCCCTCTACATGGGCGCCGACACTATTCACCCGAGATATAAAGTGGAAATTGCATGTTTTTACCTTCATAAAATGTTGACTTGACTCTAGAATATGAATCCCCGCATCCTAAAAGTATGTGTTGACCGAACGACCGATTCCGCAAAATTTGACCCGTTCGAGGCGTCCGAGCCCTCTAAAAATGGCCAAACAAGGTTTATCCAAAATTGGAAGGTAAGTATACATGCTTTAACTCTCTTCAATTGTGATGGAACTTATGACAGAATGCTATGTTAAATTGTAAGCTCTAAAATGTGTAATTGTGCACCCGGAGCGAGGGAAATGTATCCCGGGGGCTTCTAAGGTGGTGTTTGACCCACGAATGTAAGTATAATCAAGCTCTCTTACGAGTTGAACTTATTGGTTGAAAGATCTAAGCTCTAAATGAAGGAAAAGAACCAAACCAGTAAATGGAAGGGAATCCACAAGTGTAAAGTGATGGATTTGGTCTCCCGGTTAGTGACAAGTGATGAGAATGTGATTTTTCGGTTTGAGAATGTATATGGCAATGGTGGATTCCCCATTAAGACTAACCTTGAAATTAGGACCACGGATCACAGAGGTAGTACCCTCTAGCTTACCATGTACATTACAATGGGAACCCAAGGAATACTCCGGCCGCTCCTGGGGGCGGATGATATGCAAGGTACGCTTTAAGATGCTACTGTGAAAGAACAAGGATTCCCTTGGTCCCCAGGAGATATGGGGCGATTGAGATGGCCGAGTGCTACAGGCCTAAAATGTAACCGATGGTCGAGTGCGCAGGCCTAAAATGTAGCCGATGGTCGAGTGCTGCAGACCTAAAATGTAGCCGGCCTTAGAATGTGTGGTAAACACATTCCTTTCCTTGTCCTCTCACATCGTTGGTTAGTACGACCTACTAGCCCGGGTCCGCAAAGATTGATGAAAGTAATGGAAGTAAATAAACGTAACAAGAACAAACATGTAAACTAAATGATTCCCGATGCTCTCTCTCCTCACATGCTTTCTTTGTCCAGGTTATATGATTTTCCCGACTTAGTTATTGTCTTTCCTGTATATTGCTGTAGTTAGTGGTGTATAATTTTATTTGCTGGATTGTACGCTCATCCTTGCAATATATCTTTCAAATGAGAACACACTGATACCCGACGAGACAGAGTAGATCATAGAAGTGCAATTGACAGCTCATATTGCACTCATGACTCGGGGCTGGGACTTAGCTGATTTTTGTGTGTGAAACAGAAATTTTGGCCATGTTTTGTAAACTGTGTAAAACATGTGTGGTGATAACGTTTGATGTTTAGCATTGATGAATGATGAATTAGTTCCGCTGTATATTATCATTTCTTTTATGCTTCCGCAAGTCCTTATTGTGGCTATGATCGAGATTCTTAGTTGGCATCTTTCCCCACCGGCATTATAGTGGAGTTATAATGTCGGCGCCGTCTCGGTTGATACGGCAATTAGATCCTATGCAGAGTATTGAACAATAAGACTTATAGTTTTGTGGATGATTGTAGATTGTTGTGTAAGGTTGAATTACATGTATTTGTATTTTTGATAAATGCTCAATTTACAAATAGAACTCTGCCCAATTTTCTACATAATATAATAATTTTTAATTAGAAATTCTAGTTTATTTTATCCTTATCGGAGGTTATTTAAGAAAAGTAATCCGGTCCGTCACAGTTGATATCAGAGAAGGGATGCCTTAGGATAAATTTGAATTTATGTGGAAGCCTAGGATAGTATGGGTTAAGGCCGAATGAGTGAACGTGAAAAAGTTAGGATAATTAAACACCCTCATTTCAAATGTTCTCTTTAATTGCATAAGTGTTATCATGTTTGGTAATGTCGTTGGGGACGGTTAAACTTTTGGCTCAACCTTTATTGTTTCTTTTTCAGTGGTGACTTCTAAAGTTGACGATATTACCTAGAAGTCAAGGTTTGCAAAGGGATGAGCCGCCCTAAGATCAAGAGGCTGAGTATTTGAATTTGTTGGGGCATTTCACGAACATCATTGAGAATCTGGAGCAGCAACATCTGGCCCCTATTCCCGTTCCGACTCCTATTCAGGCTCCTGTTAATCCGGAGCCATCTACTTATGATCGCTTCGTCCAGGAGCGAGTGCCGGCATTTACGGGAGAGCCTGACCCACTTAAGGCAGATTCGTGGTTGGAGAGCCTTAAGAAGGTATTCGCCATAATCTGATCCCAGTGGAGGATCGGGAGCTGTTCACGTCTAACCGGCTAGAAGGTGAGGCTCACCATTGGTTGCAGATGAGGAAAAGGGCATTGGGGGTACCAGAGGCTGAGATTACCTGGAAGATATTTGAGGATGCATTTTTAGAGAAGTACTTTCCATCTAGTCTCTGTGTTCAGAAAGAGGAGTTTCTCAAGTTAAGGCAAGGGAACCGAACGGTGGCGAAGTACGATGCCAAGTTTTCAGAGTTGCCACGGTTTACTCCCTATATGGTCGAAGATGAAGAAAGAAGGACTAGAAAGTTCTTAATGGGCTTGCGGGATGACATTCGCAAGCAGCTGGAGACCCTTAAATTGACCACCTATGCTGATGCGCTGGATCGGGCATTGATTAATGAGTAAGAGCATGCAAAGGAAGAATTTTTCAGAAAGAGGTCAGTTAGTAAAAGTGAGTCAAGTGCCAGCACCGAGACTAGTTCAGAGAGACTGTACAAAAAGTCGAGGCAGCCGATTTTTGGACAGAGTGGTCAGAGGAGTGGCCAAATTTCATCGTCTTCTCAAACCTCGGTGGGTTCATGTCAGCGCTGTGGAAGAATGCATGAGGGTAGACCGTGTCCCACGTTGACGGGTGCTTGCTTCACTTGTGGCCAAGTGGGGCATAGAGCTAGGGAGTGCCCTCAGGTATCGAGGTTTAGGGCTCCGAAGCCAGCGGTGCAGGGTAAAGCTTTTGTGGTGACTGTTAGCGAGGCCAGGGCATCAGATGAGGTGGTTGAAGGTATACTTCCAGTTTGTGGTATTTCTTGCTCAGTACTTTTTGACTCTGGGTCGATGCACTCCTTTATTTCTCCTTGGCTAGCTTGTTGTATTGCACCCTCCCTCGTGACCCTTGATTTTTCCTTGGTTGTATCCACGTCCACGGGGTCCTCTATTGTGACCGATGTGTCCTACCAGGGTGTATTGTGAAGATGAAGGGACTTCTTTTGGCCGTTTTATCTTAGGTGTGAATTGGCTGTCTAAGTATCACGCCACTATTGATTATTTCCACAAAAGGGTGAACTTTGCTATCCCGGATTGCGAACCCTTCTATATTTAAGGAGTTCGGAGGGTGGAGCCGTCTAGTTTTATTTCGGCTCTATAAGTTCGCCATTTATTGAATAGCGGGTGTGAGGCCTTTTTGGCTTATATTAGTGTGGTGGAAAGTCGGGATTTGTCCATAAAGGACATTCCGGTGGTGTGTGAATTTGAGGATATGTTTTCCGACAAGTTGTCCGCCCTACCACCACATCGTGAGATTGAATTTGGGATTGATCTCGTGCCGGGATTGGCACCCATATCGAAAGCACCCTACCACATGGCTCCTATTGAGTTAAAGGAGTTGAAACAGCAGCTACAGGACTTGCTTGATACGGGTTTCATTAGACCCAGTGTATCACTGTGGGGCGCTCCGGTTCTATTCGTCAAGAAGAAAGATGGGGCCTTGAGGTTATGTATAGATTACCGTGAGTTGAATAAAATTATAATCAAGAACAAGTATCCTCTACCGCGGATTGATGACCTCTTTGACCAGTTGTTAGGATCCTTAGTGTATTCCAAGATTGACCTTCAGTCGGAATATCATCAACTTCGTATTAAGCAGGATGATATTATGAAGACGGCTTTCTGAACAATGTATGGTCGCTATAAATTTTTGGTGATGCCGTTCGGGTTGACTAATCCTCTAGCCGTGTTTATGGACCTAATAAACCGGGTCTTCCAACCATTCTTGGATAAATTTGTTGTGGTCTTCATTGATGATATTCTGATTTACTCCAAGGATCGCGCCAAGTATTAAGGGCACCTGAGAATTGTGCTGCAAACTCTTTGGGAACATCAGTTGTTCGCGAAGTTGAAGAAATGTGAGTGTGACGAAACGAATTTTATTTTATTCGTCATTCGCAACACAGGATCACGGATGCCATCTAAGACCCATATACTTTTAACCATAAGAAACATAGCGGAAGTTATTCTAACATCTTGTGGAAACATTCATATTCATTCTAAAATATTCATTTCCGAATATATAATAAAAAATATCTAGCTATAAAAGTTCATGAATTATAATCAAGTCATTACAATGATATTCTCCAAAATAAGCTTCCAAGTCTTTAATAATTCTTCAGACAAGCTCAAATCACTCCAACTCGTCAGGCACAAGCTCTAAAGTTTCATCTGTAGGAGGAAAAATAAAAAACAGTGAGTCGGAGCTCAACAAGGTACATGCCGATTACCATAAAATATTTGTACTGTCAGGCGAATGCATAAATATTAATAAATAGTAGCGAATCAGAAAATTGAAGTAATCAATGCAGGAAAAATCAGAACAGAATCATATGCAATACTATAATCAATACTTAGCCGGATGAAGGTCGAACAGAATGTTAGAGCATAAAACAGAGTCAGTTTCGTTATAAAAGTCTTCTTTTATTCTTCTGCTTGCCGAATGGTCATTAATAGAGGATAGATTGTGTTCAGTCTGCACAATCCAAGGCCGATAACTGAACAGAAGTATCCCGTCTCGTGGGATCGATGTGCCATCCAAAGGTAGGCCAGAAACTAAGCTTTCCTCTTGACCATAACGCCCCGAGGATAGGGTGGACCATAAATAACTCCATGGACAGAATTATCCTCGATTACTACCGTAAAGTTCTAAGGCATGTCAGAGAACCTTATCTCCTAAATCTAAAGTCTGAACTGATGGTGTTATCATAAAGTCGGTTCACATTTTTTTTATTCTTATTCCGGATGGCCATGTCACAAGCCGGTTTCAAATTCATCATGCAAATGCCGATTTTCATTTTTACATGCAAAAGCAGAGTTCAATGTATGCATACCGGTTTCATGTTCTATGCAAGGGGCCGGTTTCAAATGCAAGAGGACCGATTTTGATTTCCATGCAAAGGGGCCGGTTTTAATTTGCATGAAAAGGGGCCAATTTCATTTTTATCATGCAAGGGGGCCGATTTCATTTTTATCAGGTAAGGGGGCCGATTTCGATTTCTACATGCAAAGCCGAGTTCGATTTATGTAGGGACGGTTTCATGCTTCACCTAAAGGCCGAGTTTAATTTTTCATGCAGAACTGAGTTTAATTTTCATGCAAAAGCCGGTTTCATGTTTTCTCCTAAAAGCCGAGTTCATGCAGAAAGGCAATGTTCAATTTACATGCAGCAGATTTCAATGTAATGCCGATTTCAAATTTTTCATGCAACCGAGTTCATAATGCAGAAAGGCCGAGTTCATTTTCATGCAGGCAGCCGAGTTCAATGCAGCCGATGCAGAACCGACTTCAATTTTCATGCAAAAGCCGGTTTCATGTTTTCTCCTAAAAGCCGAGTTCATGTAGAAAGCTAATGTTCAATTTACATGCAGCCGATTTCAATATAATGCCGATTTCAAATTTTTCATGCAGCCGAGTTCATAATACAGAAACCCGAGTTCATTTTCATGCAGGAAGCCGAGTTCAATGCAGCCAATTTCAATGTAATGCCGATTTCAAATTTTTCATGCAAAAGGGCCGAGTTCATTTTTGTGCAGCCGATTTCAAATTTTTCATGCAAAAAGGGCCGAGTTTGTTCACAAGCAGATGCCGATTTCAATCATGGATCACCTAAAATGCCGAGTTTCATTTTTCTTGGAAGAAGCAGAGTTCATTTGTGAGCAAAATGTCGATTTCAATCATGCTTACCTAAAAGCCGATTTCAAATTTTCATGCAAAAAGGGCCGAGTTCATTTGCGAGCAAAATGCCGATTTCATTTTTACATGCAGGAAGCTGAGTTTGTTTACAAGCAAATGCCATTTTCAATTTTAAACATGCAAAGCCCAGTTAAACAAAAACATAATAAATACAGATGAGAAACCAGTATACCACTTAAGCAATAAATCGACAACTTAAATTGGAGATAAACATTGCAGTCTTTCTTAAAACTGGTCGTTGGAAAATGGAAGAATACTTAAGGATCTGGATTTTTAAAAAGTGAAGTATACTTGAAATATTCTGAAGGTAAAAACAGAGTGTTCACCTGCAGTAAAGTATAAACTTTAAGACAGAGTACACTTGCCTGAGAGTTAATTGCCTAATATTACCGTCTTGAAGCTTTCCCCTTCACTCTCTTCCTTCTGCTTGCCCTCGCATCAACCAGTGCCGGGTTTATATAGAGGAAGGGTTTGGTGGAATAAGTGGGGTAAGTCACTTACTCCGGTACTTCTTTTCAGGGGTAAGTGGGAGTAATTAGGTTAGTTTACTTACTCCATTTGGTCGCCGCCTAGTTGGATTCTAACTGAACAATACAGTTTGCTTTTGTCTTTAGTTGCCATTAGTTTATTTCAGGCCAACTGCTCCTTATTAATCCATTTTCTTGCTAGCGGCTCACTCTTTGCCAATCAACTTTTTTGGGTTTCATCTTTGCAAGGCCGTTTGTGATTCTTAAGGAAGGGAGGGCCATACTTGACTCTCTTCACACAAAAAGGCCGATTGTGATTTTCATCACACAAGAGAATGCCGAACTTGATTTTACCTAAGGAAAGGCCGAAGTTTTTGTGCCTCAAGGGAAGGCCGGAATTGTTGTGTTTTCATATTTTAAGGGCCGGACCTGATTTTCTTCTTACACAATCCAGACTTCATTTACAATGGAGGAGGTCAGTTTGGATTTCCATGTTCACAAGGCCAGTCTTGATTTTCACTTAAGGAAAGCCTGACCTCTTTTATCATTAGGGGGAGGCCGAACCTCTTTATACTAGGGGGAAGGCCGAAGTTGTTGTGCCTCAAGGGAAATACAGACTTCTTTAGGCTTAAGGTGGTTGGACTTCTTTTCACCTCACACAAGGCCGGACTTCTTTTTCTTCACACAAAAGCCAGTTAACATTTTAAATTTCAATTTGAGTATTAAATTTTGGATCTCACAGTGAGTTTTGGCTTGACAGGGTGGTGTTCCTAGGCCATATAATTTCTCATGGAGGCATCTCAGTGGACTCGCAAAAAATTGAAGCGGTGGTCAATTGGAGTCGGCCGACGACCATGTCTGAAGTTCGAAGCTTTTTGAGGATGGCTAGCTATTATCATTGTTTTGTGGAGAATTTTTCTCGGATAGCCTTACCTCTCACTCGTCTGACAAAGAAAGAGGTAAGTTTCACATGGACCGAGGAGTGTGACAAAAGCTTCCAAGAGCTGAAGGATCTATTGACAACTGCCCCGATTCTAACTCTTCCTAATAATTTCGGTGGGTTCGAGGTGTATTGCGATGCGTCTAAAGTGGGATTCGGATGTGTTCTCATGCAAGGGGGAAAAGTAGTGGCTTATGGGTCTCGACAGTTGAAGACTCATGAGAAAAACTATCCAACCCATGACTTAGAGTTGGCCGCAGTGGTTTTTGCTTTGAAAATCTGGAGACACTATCTTTATGGCAAGAAATTCCTGGTGTACTCCGACCACAAGAGCCTCAAGTACTTGTTCTCACAGAAGGAGCTAAATATGAGGCAGCGGTGATGGATTGAGTTTCTAAAGGACTACGATTGTGAGATTCAGTATCGACCGGGAAAAGCGAATGTGGTCGCGGATGCCTTGAGTCGCTAAACCTGTTTGGTGGCAACCATGCAGATTAAACAGATGGAGTTGCTGGACTGTTTGAAATCTTATTATATCTAGCGCTACACTAAGGGTAACCGGATGATGTTATCCTTTCTGCAGGTTTAACTTGAGATCCTTCAAAGGATCAAGGAAGGGGCAGGTGAGTGACCCCTTTCTGATGGATATTGTAGGGGATCTTAGCAGAGACTCTCGAGTTGATTTTAGTGTATGTGTCGATGGAGTTTTGAGATTTCGAGAGCAGCTGTGTATTCCAGATGTTAAGGAACTGAAAAAAGAAATAATGAAGGAGGCACACAGGACTTGGTACAAGAGGCACACAGGACTTGGTACACAATTCACCCCGATATAAACAAGATGTATTAGGATTTGAGGAAAATGTTCTGATGGAGGAACATGCGGAGAGAGATCATGACTTTTGTTAATCGATGTCTCATTTTTCAACAGCTGAAGGCTGAGAGGAGAAAGCCTTCTGGATTATTACAGCCCCTACCCATCCCTAACTGGAAGTGGGAGGATATCTCGATGGACTTCATGTCAGGATTGCCTAGGACTCCGAGGAATCATGATACGATCTGGGTTATTGTTGACCGGTTGACGAAGTCTACTCATTTTATAGCTATTCGGACTACGTACTCTCGTGATCGTCTGGTACAGTTGTACATCAATGAGATTGTAAGATTGCATGGCGTACCGGCATCGATTGTGTCCGATCGTGATCCACGGTTTGTCTCTAAATTTTGGGAGAGCTTGCATCGGGGGTTAGGGACGAACCTGAAGTTTAGTACGGCGTATCATCCTCAGACGGATGGCCAGTCTGAGCGGACGATCCAGACACTAGAGGATATGCTTCGGGCTTCGGTATTGGAATTCCATGGGAATTGGGATGATTTTCTAGCGCTGGCCGAGTTCACTTATAACAACAGTTTCCAAGCGAGTATCAGAATGGCTCCCTTCGAGGCACTTTATGGTAGGAAGTGTCAATCTCCCATTCATTCAGAGGAGACCGGGGATAGGCGGTTGTTGGGCCCGAATGTTATTTGAGAGACGTCGAAAAAGATAACGGTGGTTGTGGAAAAATTGAAAGTCGCCCAGAGCTGACAGAAGAATTATGCTGATCAAAGGAGGTCCGAGCTCAGATTCAAGGTTGGAGATTTCATCTTCCTTAAGGTCTCACTGTGGAAAGGGATTCCTAGGTTTGGCATAAAGGGGAAGCTGAAGGCGCGTTTCATTAGACCGTTTGAGGTTCTTGAGTGAGTTAGCGAGGTAGCTTACCGTCTAGCTTTGCCACCGAGTTTGACCGAGGTGCACAACGTCTTCCATGTTTTCATGTTGAGGAAGTACGTGTATGATCCATCCCACGTGATTGATTATGGTCCTTTGGCTATCGATGAGGGTTTGGTTTATGCAGAGAAATTGGTGGAGATCTTAGACCGGAAGGACCAAATTTTGCGCTCCAAGGTGATTCCTCTCGTGAAAGTTTTCTGGAGGAACCACTCCCGTGAGGAGGCGACCTAGGAAAGAGAGGATGGAATCCAGGAAAAGTATCCCCATTTATTCCGAGGTATGTAGCTTATTCAAGTTTTGGATTCGTTAAATTTCGGGACGAAATTTCTGTAAGTGGAGGAGAGTTCTGAGGTTTTGGGTCTAAAAATATATTAAATACAGGAAAATCAACGTGATAATAATTAATACTAGACCTATTGAATGTATAAGTATACGTATCGGAAGGAAAATTGGGTTATAAATTGCTAAAATGCTGCCAGCAGACCACGCCTGCCGTGCGCTCCAGCGCAAAAAGCAGTGGCACAAGCAGCAAGCCGCGCCTGCTGCGCTCTCGAGTGGAGCTCGATCGGTAAAATCCAATAGCTCCCCTACCCGCTGAGCGCCTATGCGAGCTCGAGCGCAGGCCGGCAGCAAGGCCACGCTCGCCCGGCGCTTGAGCGCCCTGGCTGGTATAAAAACACGACCTGTTTCGCGTTTCTTCCACTTTTTTATTTTTCAAAAAGTTTTTGGAGAAGAGGAGAGAGAAAGAGTGCCGATTTTAGAGAAAGAAAGAAGAAGATCGAGCCATAGAGTCCAAATCCGCCTGGGAGCCAGTTACGAAAGTGATAGCACGCGTCGAGGCAAATATTTTCATACTTACTAACTTTCCTCTTCCGATGTTTTTTGATTAATGTCAAGTATTTTTATCTCAATACCCACCCGAACCATGAAAAATGTGATACCCGTGACTTGAGACCAAGAATTATGTAATTTATTGTCCGATTTGCTCACCGATCCGACCGGTGGAGTATCGTCAAACCCTAACCTACGGGAAATTGGGGGTTTTCCGTTTTCGCACCTCGTTTCGTTAAATTGACCCCAAAATGTGAATCCCCACGTCCCAAAATGTGTATATATGTTGGCCGCGCAATCGATTTCGCACGTCTCGACCCGTTCGCGGCGTCCGAGCCCTCCAAATGGGTGCCGACATTGCTCACCCGAGACAAAGTGGAAATTGCATGTTTTTACCTTCATAAAATGTTGAATTAACTCTAGAATATGAATCCCCTCATCTCAAAAGTAAGTATGTGTTAACCGGACGATTGATTCTACAAAATTTGACCCGTTCGAGACGTCCGAGCCCTCTAAAAGTGGCCTAACAAGGTTTATTCGAAATTGGAAGGTAAGTATACATGCTTTAGCTCTCTTCAATTGTGATGGAACTTATGACTGAATGCTATGTTAAATTGTAAGCTTTAAAATGTGTAATTGTGCACCGGGAGCAAGGGGAATGCGTTCCGGGGGCTTCTAAGGTGGTGTTTGACCCACGTAGGTAAGTATAATCAAACTCTCTTACGAGTTGAACTTATTAGTTGAAAGATCTAAACTCCAAATGAAAGAAAAGAACCGAACGAGTAAATGGAAAGGAATCCACAAATGTAAAGTAATGGATTTGGTCTCTCGGTTGGAGACAAGTGATGGGAATATGATTTTTCGGTTTGAGAATGCATATGGCAATGGTGGATTCCCCTCAAGGATTAAGACTAACCTTGAAACTAAGACCACGGATCATAGGGATAGTACCCTCTAACTTATCATGTACATCACGGTAGGAACCCAAGGAATACTCCAACCGCTCCTCGGGGCGGATGATGTGCAGGGTACGCTTTAGGATGTTACTGTGAAATAACGAGGATTGCCCTGGTCCCCGAAGGATATGTGGCGATTGAGATGGTCGAGTGCTACAGGCCTAAAATATAGCCGATGGTCGAGTGCTACAGACCTAAAATGTAGCCGGCCTTAGAATGTGTGGCAGACACATTCCTTTCCTCGTCCTCTCACATCGTTGGTTAGTACGACCTACTAACCCGGGTCCGCAAAGATTGATGAAAGTAATGAAAGTAAATGAATGTAACCAGAACAAACATGTAAACTAAATGATTCCCGATACTCCTTCTCCTCACATGCTTTCTTTGTTAAGGTTATATGATTTCCCCAACCCAGTTATTATCATTCCTGCATATTACTGTAGTTAGTGGTGTATGATTTTATTTATTGGGTTGTACGCTCATCTTTGCTATATATCTTTCAGATGAGAACACACTGATACCCGACGAGACAGAGTAGATCATAGAAGTGCAATTGACAGCTCATATTGCACGCAAGACTCAGGGCTGGGACTTAGCTGATTTTTGTGTATGAAATAGAAATTTTGGCCATGTTTTGTAAACTGTGTAAAACATGTATGGTGATGATGTTTGATGTTTAGCATGGATGAATGATGAATTAGTTCCGCTGTATATTGTGGTTTTTTTATGCTTCCGCAGGTCCTTCTTGTTGTGGCTATGGTCGAGATTCCTAATTGGCATCCTTCCCCACCGGCATTATACTGGAGTTATGATGTCGGCGCCATCTCGGTTGATATGGCAATTAGATCCTGTGTAGAGTATTGAACAATAAGACTTGTAGTTTTGTGAATGATTGTAGATTGTTGGGTAGGGTTTAATTGTAGGTGTTTGTATTTTTGGCAAATACTCGATTTACAAACGGAACTCTGCTTAATTTTCTACAGAATATAATAATTTTTAATTAGGAATTTTAGTTTATTTTATCCTTTTCGGAGGTTATTTAAGAAAAATAACCCGGTCCGTCACATGTCCTATAACATTGAAGTCATATGATATATCAAGGTGCTCGGGGTATGCCTTAGCCTCTATATTTTAACTCTAAGTCGACAAAACACTTAGAGAAAATTCATAGCAAAAAAAAAAGTATAATACAATTTTACTTACCAAAAAAAAAAGAACATAGCAAAATCCAATACTCGGTGTGAATTCTCTTTCCTCCCAAGCTTCTCCTTCTATCATTTGTTCTATTGGCCTCCGCCATCCCCTCAATCTTCCATGTTTCACCCTTGTCTGATGAAGCTTTCCCACCCCTCTCTGTTTCTCATCCTCCTGCTTCGTACCATATCCCTAAATCTTCTAAATCATTCTCTGTGAGTTTTGAACGTTTAGCTAATTTTGTGGTCTCAAATCAGTTCAAATCAGCATAAGCTGGTCATGATTTGTCAGAGACTGATTTCTATGCAATAAGATGTGCATAAGAGTCTCTTGAATGCTTTAGGCTTAGAGACTATGCTGGATTCAAGTGCAAGATCCCCCCGGTTTCCATTTCTTAAGAAACAGGGGATGCCCAGCGAATGCCCAGGGACCACTCTCAAGGCATTTCACGAGCATCTTACAAGAAGAAAATCGAAAGAAAAAGAACCCTTAGTCAATGCCTGCCACATGCTGCAGCTCAAATCGGGCCCAGATTTTCCTGGCAATGTGGTTGATAGCATGAAAGTGCAGAGGATTGCCAGAAAAGTAACCAACCAGAGTATCTCCCCATATAGCCTCTCCTTGCCTAAGAACTTCAAGGGGAGGAGTAAACACCACATTATCCCCAACCTCGAACTCAGGCAGAAAGTATTGTAGAGAAGACTTACCTTCAACGATACTCTGCTTGACCATTGATGACCAAGAAACTTATGGAGGGCTAGCATCAGAATCCAGAGGAGGCTTTGAAATAGGCTCATTCAACCACCCCAAAATCACAGAATCGGCATCAGCAGCTGAGATGGAGATAGAGGATTGGGCGAGGCCATCCGCACATCCCATCCGCATGGAACACGCATCAGGCAAATGAGATGGAGGAGGCAGTCGAGAAGGACCGAGTCAAACCTCCAGGAGACCGGCCATGGCCAGCGCCGTCGAGGGCTCAGGAATTCTGCAACCCTAAGATCGGCCAGCCATAACTTGCGGCGTCAGCGAGGGAGGTGGAAGGAGAAGCGAGGAGTGGGGTGCGCAACGGCAGGAAGTAGATGTTTCAAATTTTGAAACCTAGAGAAAAGATAAAGCGTCTGTCTCTATGAACAGCATCAATGAAGAAGATTGCTAGAAGAAAAACTTTTTCCCAGTACTTTTGCATCGTGCATAATGCCAGGAAAGTCATCGATAGTTCTTCTATTTGTCCCCTTTGCAATTGTGTGACCTAGTCACTTGTAAGTAATCTTGTCATTCAAAATATTTCCAAATGCATGACGACACGTATTTAAACTATTTTGACTTGGGCCCGTTGAAAAATGCCCTAAAGTGATATGGCATTCTTCGATTCATTTCATTCTCCACCAAGTATCCCCAAGGCTTATAAGCAATGATGTCATTGAAAAATTGGCCTAAGAAAGCACCTCTTTTTTCAGCAATTTTGCATTGCGCACGATGCAATTTGAAGAAAAGTCATCGAATGTTCTTGGATTAGTTTCCTTTGGAATTCTATAGCATAATGGTTTGTAAATAATCATGTCGTTGAAAATATTACTGAATGGACAATGTCAATTGTTTGCAAAATTTTAACTTGTGCACATTGCGTGCTTCCCAAAAGTGATCCGGTGTTTTCCAAATCATCTCATTCTCCACCACATATCTGTTGGGGTCACTCTCTTGTGAGTTTGTGTCCGCGGACCAGTGGACACAAACGGACGAGGACTCCTCATATGTTCATGTCCGGGAGGTTGACATGGACGAGGACGTTTGGAGAAATCCAGAAACGTGTGTCCTCGGGGGCCAGCTGGATGAATTGGACGGGGACTACTCAAAGGTTGCATGTCCGAGTGGAGGACATGGACGAGGACGCTGGAGCCTAGGCGTTGACTTTCTCTCCACGTAGGCCTGCTGCAGCGGCGTGTTGCAGGTGGACAGTTGACCCACTCCGATTGGACATCAGGGCGGCTTCAACTTCCAAGGTAGCAGGCCTGCCATTATGGCACGCAGGAGGCGTGCGGCGGCCATGGCAGGCCTAAGGGGTGTAGCCCTGCCACCCTACCGGTAGTAGGGTGGTTGGACGGTCGGCCACGTGGCCCTCCCCTGGTTGTATATATAGGCTACGTGAGATTGAGAGAAAGCTTGAGTTGAGAGAGAGAAAAGCTTGAGCTTGAGAGGTTGTAAGCTGGTGAGTGCATATAAAGGCAAAAGGGCTTTGTAAAAGAGAAGAGAGAGTGCACCACCGGTGAGAGAAGGGAGAAAGAGAAAAATAGAGTGAAGAGAAAAACAAGTGTGTTTTCTCGGTCAGCTCAGGAGTATTTTCCTCTTTTATCTTCTTGGGTGTGTAGCGGATACTCCTCTGGGAGGTTGGTTGTAACCTATTTCACATAGTGGATTTGCTGTTGCCTCTACTCCCGTGGTTTTTCCCTTCGGTTCCAGAAGGGTTTCCACGTTAAATCTGGTGCGTTTCTTCTTCCTTGTTGACCGTCCGTCCGAGTGCTGTCCCTCCATGTCCAAGCGTTTTGTCCCCTCGGTCATTGCACTCTAGGGAGCATTCTGTCCGAGCGCCCGTTTTGGCCCCAACAATTGGTATCAGAGACTAGTTCGTGAACCGTCGGTGGGATGGCGTCGTCGGCGAAGACTGGGACGTTCAATGTGGAGCAGTTCAATGGGCAAAATAATTTCATCATTTGGCAGGAAAGGGTGAGGAATATTTTAACCCGAAAAGAAATGGTAATAGCTCTGAGGAAAAAGGAGGAGAAACCGGAGAAACTGTCCGAGGAACAGTGGCAAGAAAAGAGGGATCTTGCCAGCTCGACCATTAAGCTGTGTTTGGCGGACAACACGCTTCAGGAGGTCCTCGAACTTTCAGACCCGGTCGAGGTCTGGGACAAGCTTGAGAGCCGTTACAAGTCCAAGTCCTTGACAACTAGGCTGTATGTAAAGAAGCAGTTCTATGGCCTGCGATTGTCGGATGGGGAGAGCTTCGAGAAGCATTTGGACGAGTTTCATCGGCTGGTAATGCAGATGTCAGCCCTTGATGAGAAGATCAAGGACGAGGACAAGGCGTTGGTGTTGCTGGCATCCTTACCGTCCTCGTATGATCATATTGTCACGACGTTGCTGTTTGGGAAGGATACGTTGAAGCTGAATGAGGTTATAGCTTCCCTGCTTATGAATGAGTCTAGGCGGAGGGAAAGTGGTGAGGCCTCCAGCTCTCGGGAAACTGTCCTGGTAACCACCAGCAGTCGGGGACGGGGGAGATCTGGATGAGGACAGGGTGGCAGGATGGAAAGGAGCAACAGTCGGAGCAAGCTTGAGGAAAGGAGTTGCTTCTTGTGTGGCAAGAAAGGCCACATAAAGAAGGACTGTCCGCGGAGGAGGCATGACCAGGAGGGCAGAAGTGACCGCCAGGATCAGGTTGATGATCTGGAGTCCGTGGCCTTCTGCGGGGACCTCCTGGTCATCCACACAGGGGAAGCACCGAGCGGTCCATGCCAGGAGACGAGTTGGGTGATGGACAGTGGGGCCTCACACCATGCGACACCGAGGAAGTCCCTCTTCAGGAGCTACACGCCCATTGGCCGCGGGGTGTTGAAGATGGGTAACGGTGGCTCGTCTAGGGTTGCTGGCATTGGGG
>JAODPA010075800.1:6210-28560 GCA_025585075.1 Nepenthes mirabilis
CGTGTTCCGGCAAAGGAAAGAACGAAAAAGGAAAGAAAAGAACAGGGGAGGAAGAGGAGAGAGAGTTGAGGGAGGACAGGTTGCCGCCGTCGCCAAGATCGGAAGCAGACAAAACCCTTTCCATGATTTATCCTCCATTTTGTGCGCCGGTATGAGTAGAGGACGGAATCGTAAGCCGAAGTAGAATGACCACTGCCGTTGCCGTCATCGTCGGAGGAAATAGGTGAAATCGAAGCAAGTAAATCCATTCCTTCTCTTTGTGGATACCGATTCTGTGGTTGCATTTATTGATTTTGAGAGAAATCAGCTGAATCGTGGAAAATGGGTAAATGAGGCGTGGCAGAGAAAAAGTTGTCAACAACTTGCATGTCGCCGTTGCTGTCGCTGCCGTCGCCAGGTTGCTGCCGTCATGGTCGCCATTGTTGCCTGTGTTGGAGCCGTTTTCGGTGAAGGAGAAATGTGAAGAGAGGCAGAGGAACAACACGGCACGAGAGAGAAAGGGAGGAGAGATAAGGGGCACATGCGAAGTAGAGAGAGAAGCGCGCGATTCGGGTACCTTGAAGCATCCTTTTCGCAAACCTGCTTAGAATAAAGTTGAGGCAAGTATTCTCTCGCCCTATCTCTAATTTATTTTAGTATATGATAGATTTTGTATGCATATTCTAAATCAGTATGTTTGTATGGCAAATGGGCGGGGTCTGAGACCCGGTGGGTCGGTGCATGTGTGAGACCCTAGTGGGTTGACATATGCGTGGGGATAGGGGAGTTCGAGACCCAAGTGGGTCGATATAAGATGGCAAAGAGTTAGAGGCCTAAAATGTAGCCAGGCTAATGGAACCAATGATATGGGATGGCCGTATGATATGTAGATTTAGATTATGAGTTGGCCTCCATTTGTGTGGGTGTACCGCAGTTATCTGTTTATGTGGGAATGCCGTGACTTCTGTTATGTGGGTGTGCCATGGCCTTTAGTTATGTGCTAGGGTATCAGAGCATGATTTGTTACACGTTCGTATCAGCGGAATGGTACGATGAGATTCTGCCTTGGGTATGCTGGTGATTTGGCTTCTGATTTGAGCTCCTGCTTTGGATATGATGATTTGGCTTCAGATATCGTCGATTTGGGATTTGTATCCGTCATCTATTTGATATTTATTTATAAATTGTCCCTCTGATTTACATATGCTGTTTTGTGCATGTTTTATGACGATACTTATTAAGCTTCCAGCTCACGTTTTCATATTTTCATCTCTTTGGATTCATAGAGGGCTAGGATGCTTTGCAAGAGCTAGACGAGATCTGATCCGACGTCACATGATTCGATGGGTTGGGATCTGTTATGACTCAGATGGCATTTGTTGTGTTTCTCTATTATTTGAATTGAGTTTGTTATTGGTTTTGTTAATTTGGATAATAGAAATTGGCCGAGAGTAGGCCTTTGGATTGTGTAATAAGAACCGTCGGGTTTAATATATACATATATAAATGTAAATGAGTTGTTGTCATTGTTTGGATATCTCCCTTACATGTTTGGAGCATGTCATATCTATATTATATGGACAGTTGTCCACTGAGATCCTGTACAAGTTTAGCTTGTCGGGTCTTGTATTTTGGTCTTAACACACCTGGATTTTTGAAATCTTTAGTTCATACATAATAATTAATTGAATCTGCTAAGTTTTGAGGCATGACATGATGGCCTATAAGAGATTTAAGAATGAAAAAGTTCTTGTTTCATTGAATAATCCAAATCCTACAAACATTGAGATATGGATCCAACAATTGAGAGTTTTTAAGATTTCAAATTTTTGAAAAATGAGAAGGTAGGTTGGCAACATACAAGCTCGATGGAGAAGCCAAATATTAGTGGATCATAACTAAAAAGGTTTTGGGACAAGAAAATAACGAAATTTTATGACAAGTGTTCATGGAGACCTTCAACGACAAGTATTTTTCTAGTGAGTCTTTGAGAGCTAAAGGAAGATGAATTTTCAAGGCTAGAGCAAGGAAATAGCTCCGTGTTGGAATATGATGTAAAATTTAATAAGCTAGCCTGATTCGTGCCAGACTTGGTGCTTATGTGGGCAAGTGAACACTGGAGTTCTTGCAAGGGTCAAAAGATGTGATTAGGAAATAGTTAGTGCCTTTTTGATTTTAGACTTGCAGAGAAGTGTTGAACAGATCTCTACTCATTGAGCAGGAGATTTGGAAGGCAAAGTTTTTCAAGAAGAAGAATGCTAGTTGAGGAAAATAAAACTCGGGTCAGAAATATCCAATAAGATGATCAAGACTGGAGATAGAGGGACTAGAAAACCGCCGAGGTCCAAGAGCGCAAACAAGACAACACTGAAGGATACCATGCTGGTTTTGTAGACCATTCCTTGGAGGCATCCTCCTTATAGGCAATTCGAAGCATACCTTGATTGTGGTCAATCCAGCCATATAATCAAAGAGTATCTCCACATGTTGCGATAGGCAAATAGGAAGCCTAGTGCTTTAGAAAAGATGTATGCCGTGATGGCCAAGTATGCAGAGGTATTTCCCTCAGTGGTGGAAGGTAAACTTTTGACCTTTAAGATTTTTGCATGTATAATGTTGGATCCAAGATCTATGCATTCCATTGTATTCTCAAAGTTTGAATGTCATTCTCATTCACAACCTAGAATTACAGAATATATTTTAGTGGTGTCTATATATATGAGTAAGCCTTTAATAAAGACATTATACACCTTAAGTGCGCAATTTGGGTTCATCATTTTAAATTGTTGGTAGATTTAATATTGTTGAACATGCAAAATTTTAATATAATCGTAAACATTGATTAATAGTCATGTTATCATGCCAAAGTGAACTATTTCCACAAGAGAGCATTTTTTTTATTTCAGATAGCCGACCTTTTTTATTTTCAAGAGATAAAGGTAACAAGACTGCCTATGTAATTTTTACATTGCATACATGTCATTTGAAGAGAGGTATCTATCAAGCATACCTTGTCTATGTCACCACAGTCGGGAGTTATAATGTGCCAATTGAAGAGATTTTGGTAGTAAAAGATTCAAGATGTATTTCTGTAAGATCTACCTAGATTATCGTAAAGTGGAGAGATTGAATTCGTGATTGATTTGCATGGTAAAAGATTAAGAAGGTGTTTTTGTAAGATCTATCTAGATTATTGCTGAGTAGAGAGATTGAATTCGTGATTGATTTGGTGCCAAGATTCGCACAAAATTCCATGGTTCTGTATAGGATGCTCCTTAAGAGTTAAAATAGTTAAAAAAAATAGTTGCAAAAACTATTAGAGAATGGTTTTATTTGATCAAGTGTGTTACCTTTGGGTACCAATATTGTTTATAAAGGACAGGTCTATGAAATTGTAAATAAATTATCGGGAATTGAATAAAATAACTACTAAGAACAAATATCCCTTATCGAGAGTAGATTACTTATTTAATCAATTGTAAGGATTCCAATATTTTTCAAATATTGATATTTGATCGGGGTATCATAAATTCATAATCACAAAGGAAGATGTATCAAATACAGCCTCTGAACAAGGTATGGTGACTATAAGTTTTTAGTGAAGCCATTTTGGATTAACTAACACCCCTACATTGTTCATGCATTTAAAGAATTAGGTGTTTTAACCCTATTTTAATCAATTTGTGGTTCTCTTTATTAACGATGTTTTGATATATTTAAAAAGTTATGAAAAATATGAGGTCTATTAAAGGATTATGTAACAAATATTTTGAAAAAAGACGGTTATATGCGAAGTTGAAGTGTAAGTTCTGGTTTGAAAAAGTGGCTTAGACCATGTGATTTCTAAAGAAAGTGTCTCGATTGATCCAAAGAAGATTACATTGGTCAGACGATGGGACTAGCCGACAAGTGTGACTGAGGTATAAGGTTTCTTAGTTTAGTCAAGTATTACAGGAGATTCATGGAGAACTTTCAAGGATCACTTCTCTATTACCTGCTTGTCACAAAAGAATGTATAATTTTTTTCGAATGAAGATTATAAAAAATTTTTTTAGGAATTGAATGACAGTATGACGATCATGCCAATTTTAGCTATTTTAGAAGGATCCGAATGCTTTGTGATATATTGTGATGCCTCGAAGAAAAGGTTGCGTTACATATTATTGCAACATGGTCGAATAATTGCTTATGGATTGAAGAAACTCAAGCCTTATGAATAGAATTATCCGACCCATTATTTAGAGTACCGTCATCGACTTTGCTTTAAAAATTTGGAGATACTAATTATATAGAAAGAATTTTATGATGTATTTAGACGATAAGAGCTTAAAGTATTTATTTTCTTAAAAAGAGTTAAACAAGAGATAAAGGCAATTGATGAACTTATTAAAGGCCTACAATTGTAAGATCTAATATTAATCAGGAAAGGCTAACGTGGGGCAGGCATGTTGATTCGAAAGTCAGCTGCCTTGGTGGCTCATTTGATGATTAAGGAGATGAGGATGTTTGATGGAATCAAGAGGTGCAATAGTTAACTATACTCACAAGGTATGCGTATGATTCTATCATATTTTTCAGTGAAGCAAGAAATTTTTGAAATAATTAAAAGGATGTAAGTAGATAATCCATTTTTGTAAATATAGCCGAAGATTTAGACGAAGAATCAATGGTAGTTTAATGTTCAAGTTAATAGAGTCGAGACTTCAGGATCACATTTGTGTGCCAAATATTAAAGAATTGAAGGAAGAAATTTTTGATGAAACCAATTAATCGAAGTATATGATCCACCCGAAAATAAATAAGATATATCAAGAATTACGGAAGATTTTTTGGTGAAGGAATATGAAAGGCAAAATTATGGCTTTTGTCATAAGATGCATAATTTATCAACAATTGAAAACCAAATACAATAATTATTGGGTCTTTTGAACCCAATGCCTGTTCCTATTTGGAAATAAGAGTATAGAATGATGGATTCCGTGATGGAATTATCAAGGACGTCCAAGAATTATGATATAGCATGAGTGATTATAGATTGGTTGATGAAGTCCACATATTTTATTGCTGTCATGATAACGTCCAATAGCGACTTGGACCTGGCCCTAAACTGCCACTCAGATTCGAAACCGCAGGAAAACATTAATCTCATATTATCATAAATAAACACCATACTATAAAAGATAACTAAGACTTCTCCAGTCAAAATCTAGATACAACCAAAACTCAAGGGGAAAAACAACCAATGTAATAAATAAGTATTACCTAAATGCATCTTATAACAATAACATAAAAATAATCGCCAACTAGACTCTTTGGAACAATAAGTCCATTGCTCATCCTCCGGCACTAATTCAGTCATCACCACAATCTCCTCTACTCCGGAGAAAGAAATAGTAATTATGAACTAAATGCCTAAAAAGTACGTTGATTGAAGCTAATGATAACGGAAATCAAGTGATCCAAGAAACTCATCTGATAATAAATGCTCCAAGTACAAGACAAGATACAATATACATACATACATACATACATACATATAAATAGGTTAATAAAGATAGGTCAATAAAGATAGCTTAATAAATAATATTAATAAATAACATTATTAATGTTAGCTCAATGGATAATCATGACATCCTGAAGGACATCCACCGGATTTTAACGATTCTTAATAAATATAATACAATGTCTCAAAATATCCTAAATATTAAGGTCCTCCATTGAATTTCTAGAAAATTTAACTCAACATGAGGTTAGAACTATATGAGATAACAATTTATTCTGTGAACTAAAAGCTAACCTATTTACATCCCATTAGCTGTAAATTTACCACAAAATATCCAACATCTATGATATACAACTGCCCCTGCATTTTCCCGATGACAAGTAAAGAAGATCTGATTGAAGCTAACTTAGTGAGCATCAAAGGTACTTTTTTGCGTCATCTTCTAGTTAGCCAAATCGTTCCCAGCACACAACAGATAATTTACTGATTCCCTGCTCTTCCTTTTTAAACATGTTTCTCATAAATATCAGTGGAATGGCCCTCTGTGGATGTCTACTAAGATCAAATGAACTTTCTATTTAGGGGGCAAATATTAAGGAACAATTAAGAAATTCATAATTTTGAAATTCAAATTGGTCAAGAACAGCAAGATCAAACATGTTTCAGCTGGGCATGAACACGGCCACAGAAATCTCTTTGCTCTAAACTTTCGAATAATCTTAGATTCATCATCACAAGTCCAATACAAAAAAAATTTTAAAAAAAAAATATTTCTGATGACATTAACTGACGTAGACAAATAATTCCACATTATATTGGCTAGATGCAGATGAAATTAACTAAATTAAACAAATGAAAGCTTTCATAAAGCACATTAATCGTCACCATGGCATATTCAACCATGGGATGCATCGTTGCATCTGTGTTGGCTTGTCAGCTTCAAAGAAAATGTCAAAAAAAGAAAAAAGAAAAAGAAAACATGACTAAGATTATAGGCATTAATGACAAACCTCAAATTCCAGGAAACAGAGGCTTTGAATCACCTTTAGATTCCTGGTTTCAGCTTCCAGCTGCGGCAGGTACGGCAAATGGCTTTGAGTCTTCTGCCTTCTCGTGTTCCTTGTTTAGCATCTGAAGTGGCAACCCCGAAATAAAATGTCAGGGTCATGAGAGAAAACAGCACAATAGTGAGCTTACCGAATAAGAGCTGAAGACATGCATACATAAACTAGAAGGTGTTGCATTCATGCCAGTTCATCACGTTCTTCAGTAACTTCCATGACAATTCATGGTAACAAAACCAGCATTTTGCTTGATTTTTTTTTTTTTTTTTGTGCATATGATCTATACTCCAATTTTAATATTCAAAATGACTGGATACTAACAATAAAGGGGAGCATTAACGCAATGGTAGAACCATTGCCATAAGACCTAGTGGTCACAAGTTCAAGTTGTGAACGCAGCCTCTTGTGTATACAAGTTAAAATTGTATATAATAAACTCAAAGTAACTTGACCCTTGCTACGGGAATTATCGAACCTCTTCTGAAGCAGCACCGCCATCCCAAACCACTGCCACAAGGACCCTTGAAGCTACGTCCGGGGAAGTACCTGGGCCACTCTGGTCCCTCTTAAATTTAGAGATTACAACTAATTGTTTCATTACTGTTATTCTCTGCAGATGTAATCTGTTACTCTCCTGTAACAGCTCACTCACGTTCATTACTGTTATTACACATGTACTCTGCACATGTCATCCCATCTGTTATTGCTGTTTGGCCCAACACCGTATAAGTCCATTACTGTTCAAGTGAAGGAAGTAGTGAATATTCTCAAACTCTTCTCTTCAGCGTCAGTTCTCCTCTTTCCCTTCTACTGACTGCTTCTCTCTCTCTCTATCAAAAACTGCCCTCCCTGTTTCTCTTCTTCTCTCTCCCTTCCAGAGTCCTCCACAGCCACCGTTGGCATCAATAGGTACTTTCATTGAGACCAAGGCAGAGGAAATATGACGCACTATAAGGCCCTCGAAGACTCCATCGCAGGCCTTTCGAAAGATTTGAAGGAGGTAGCGGCAACTATACAACAACATGAGGAAGGTATTGCTTCTAATTTGTATGCGAATGAATATATACAAAAATCACTATCTGAAATTTTGCTTCGACTCGACAAATCGCCATCACCACCAATGAATCCGCCGTTGCTTTCTACTCCCCCGTCGTTCATGGCGACTCCGGCTTCTCTTAACCTCCAGACGCCTCATAACCTACCCTTGTTTCCACATGCAGCAACCGATTTACAACTCTCTACCTCTGTTCGTCTTCCTAAACTCGAAATTCCGTTTTTCTCTGGGGAGAACGTGCTTGCCTAGATCTTCCAGATTGAATGTTTCTTCCATATAACAGAACCCCACCCAAGCAGAAATTGACCATTGTTGCATTCTATATGTCTAGTGTGGCTCTCCAATGGTACCAGTGGATGCACACCACTAGACAACTCTCAACTTGGGAGTTGTTTTGTCGTGATCTAGAGCTAAGATTCGGGCCGTCCACATACTCAAACCCTAAGGCCACGCTCTACAAGCTTCGGCAGACCTCGACTGTAACCGCCTACATGACTGAGTTCGAGACACTATCCACACGCACTTCCGGCGTCACTACTGTGAATCTGTTGAACTATTTCATTTCAGGCCTACAAGATGAAATAAGGTGAGAGCTCTTGTTGTTTAAACCCTTATCTCTGCCAAAGGCTATTGGTATGGATAAGCTGGTGGAGGAAGAGTTTGATACGGGGGGCTCCCCTGTTCACCGACCCCCGAATTCCAAGCCACCAGTTCACAACCTGGTAACACCACCTCGATCTTCTTCAACTACTTCTTCTGGGTTCCCTCCAAGACTACCAATCAAGAAATTAACACCAGCTGAAATGGCGTTTCGGCGTGATCGAGGATTTTGTTTCAATTGTGACAAAAAATTTACACAAAGACACTGCTATAAACCGTCACAATTCCTATGTATGTTGGTAGACAATGAAAGTACAAATGCAGAATTGATGCCGCTGCTTGAGGATGAATCTATTGTTCAGGAACCACTAGCAGTAAGCCCACTTGACTCAAAATCCCTTCCTGCAACATCCGCCGCCATTCCAACCATCTTTCTCTATGCTCTAGAAGGTCATTTTGTTCCTTCCACACTGCACCTGCAAGGCCAAGTAGCTGGCCGAACAATGGTCATCTTGGTGGACAACGGTTCCACCCACAACTTCCACCAAACTCGACTAGCCAAAAATCTAGGATTAACCATTGAACCGTCGCAGCACCTTAACGTTACTGTTGGTAATGGGGACTCCCTACAATGCGAGGGCATATGCTCCAACATCCTCGTCAATCTAGACCAATCCAAATTCACAGTAGATCTCTACTTATTACCTATATATGGGGCTGATGTGGTGTTTGAGGTATAATGGTTGGCCACCATTGGCTCAGTGTTGTTTAATTATAAAGCTTTATAGATGAGTTTTGATTATACTGGAACTCAACTTACCTTACATGGGCTTTAATCGGCCACCATATCATCCATGACCTTGGGATAGCTTCGACGCAGCGAGATAATGAATTCTGCCGCCACCTACTTTAAGCTTAGTCACCAATGTTTCAGAACCTCTACTGGAAACCACTTCCTCCTCACTTCCAGCTCCAAATCATTTACCTTCCAACGTTCCCTCTACCATCCTTACAGCTATATGTTGCCTCCCCTGAGCATTTACCGATGTTTTTATCCATCCCACACAGGCTACCACCACATCGTTCCACCGATCATCGTATTCCCCTCAAGCCAAACAGAGAACCTGTAAACGTAAAGCCCTACCGGTACCCCCATTTCCAGAAGGCAAAAATGGAATGGCTGATCCGAGAAATGCTGGACCAGGGTATTATCAGACCTAGCACAAGCCCATTTTTGTCGCCAGTAATCCTCGTCAAGAAAAAAAGATGGGAGTTGGTGATTTTGTGTGGATTATCAAGCCCTCAATGCTGTTACCATTAAAGACCGGTTTCCCATAGCAACCGTGGACGAGTTGTTGAATGAATTGTCCGAGGCTCAGGCATTCTCCAAGCTAGACTTGCGAGCGGGGTATCACCAAATGCGCGTCCATGTTGAAGACATGCACAAAACGGCTTTCCGCACTCATGAAAGACATTACGAATTTCTGATAATACCCTTCGGGTTATCCAGCGCTCCCTCTTCGTTCCAATACGAAATGAACACGATCTTCCGTCTCGTGTTGAGACGGTTTGTGCTGATTTTCTTTAATGACATACTCATATATAGCCCCTCTTGGGATACACATCTCAACCACCTTGAGCAGGTACTGCACATCCTACGGGCTCACACCTTATTTGCTAAATAATCCAAATGTGAATTTGCGAGGACTTCACTCTCCTACTTGGGTCACATCATTTCAGAGCAAGGCGTAGCAGTGGATCTAGCAAAAATTGCGGATTTCCTAAGCTAGTCGACACCAACCAGCGTAACACAACTACGTGGGTTCCTAGGACTGTCCGGGTATTACCGGCGATTTGTCAAACATTATGCTCAAATGTCTACTCCCTTGACCCAATTACTATGAAAACATTCCTTCCTATGGACTCCAGAAGCAAATCATGCCTTTAACTCTCTTAAGGCTGCTCTTGCCACTACACCTGTGCTGGCCCTACCAAACTTCTTCCGAACATTTGTGATTCAAACAGATGTGTCGGGACGGGGCATTGGAGCTGTTCTATTGCAAGAGGGACACCCCATTGCTTTCTTCAGCAAGTAGATCTGCCCAAAGCTCCAACGTTTCTCCTACCTGAAAGAGCTCTGCGCTATTACAGAGGCGGTGAGGAAATGGAGGCAATATTTACTGGGCACCAAATTCATTATCCAAACGAACCATCAACCCCTCAAGGCCTTATTAACGCAGCCCATACATATGCCAGATCAACAGCGCTGGATTACTAAATTAATGGGGTTTGATTTCGACATTGTATACTGGCCAGGCCACGAAAATGGCCCAGCCAATGCCCTCTCCAGAATCCCAGCCGGCTCATGTTTGGCCCTCCAAGCAATATCACAACCAATAATCACATTACTGGCAACTTTGCGAAAATATTACCAGTGGCACCTAGCTTTAGCACAATTTGCTCGAGCTATCCAAGAGCAACCAGGAGAGCATGCGAATTATGCCTAGCGAGATGGGCTCATCTTCTACAAAAACCGAACCCTGGTTCCCGACGAGTCTGCGCTACAAGAACTCATCTTACATGAGTACCACGATTCCCCTCTTAGGGGACACAAAAGAATACAGCGAACTCGTGCCCACATCTCAGCCACATTTTACTAGCCTTAGATGTGCAAGGAGGTACAGGACTTCATTTCTAACTGCAAGGTCCGCCAACAAATCAAGCCAATTACTACGGCGCCGCAAGGATTGCTCCAGCCGCTGCCTATTCCGGGTAAGATGTGGGACTCCCTTTTCATGGACTTCATTACTCATCATCCTCCGTCACGTGGCAAAACCATTATATTGGTTGTGGTCGATCGCCTCTCCAAATACGCCCATTTCTCACCCCTTGGAACCCAATTCACGGCTGGCCAACTTGCTGAGGTTTTTGTAAAGGATATCTACCGATTACACGGTTTTCCTTGCGATACAGTTTCCGATCGAGACCCCATTTTCATGAGTGTATTTTGGAAGGAGCTTTTTAAATCCCAAGGCACCGGCTTATCCACCAGTAGCTCTTACCACCCGTAGACAGATAGACAAACCGAGATTGTTAACTGTTGTCTAGAAGATTACCTTCGTTACTTTGCCCTGGAACACCCGGATTCATGGGCCCAATATTTGCCGTGGGCGGTATGGAGCTACAACATGACTTGGCATTTCTCAATCAAAATGAGTCCCTATGAGGCGATGCACGGGCGTCCACCTCCATCTCTGCTCGACTACGTCCAAGGCACCTCTCCCGTTGCTGCCATCGACAAGTTCCTCACAGCTCATACCACTACTTTTGCGGGCATCAAGGCGAATTTGTAGAGGGCACAGCTTCGTATGAAGAATAAGGCGGATGCTCGACGACTAGATAAGGAATTTCAGATCGCCGATCTCGTTTACGTGAAGCTTCAACCATATCGCCAATCATCAGTTGCCCATCGACAGTCCAACAAGCTCGCCAATTGCTATTACAGGCCATTCCATATCTTAGAGCGTGGGTGTTGTTGCCTATCGACTCGAGATGCCGATATAGTCAAATATACATAATGTGTTCCATGTTTCCCTACTCAAGAAATGCCAGGGTGATCACGAGCATCAATTTGAGTTACCACCCGTAGCGTTTGGTTCTCAACCCCTTTTGCAACCCAAACGGCTCCTAGGATTTCGGAAGGTTCTCCACAACAATCACAGTCTATCTCAAATGCTAGTTCAGTGGAACATGCAAACCACCGAGGAAGCTACATGGGAAGACGTCGCTGATCTCCGTCAAGACTTTCCAGAATTTAACATTGAGGATAAGGTTCTTTTCGATAGGGATGGCAATGTTACGGGAATCATCGAACTCCCTTCTGAAGCTGCACCGACATCTCGAACCGCTGCCACGAGGACTCCTGAAGCTACCGTCCGGCGCAGTACCCAGGCCATTCGGGTCCCCCTTAAATTTAGAGATTACAACTAATTGTTTCATTACTGTTATTCTCTGCACATGTATATGTTACTCTCCAGTAACAGCTCACTCACGTTCATTACTGTTATTGCACATGTACTCTGCACATGTCATCCCGTCTGTTATTGCTGTTTGGCCCAACACTATATAAGTCCATTACTGTTCAAGTGAAGGAAGTTGTGAATATTCTCAAACTCTTCTCTTCTGCGTCTGTTCTCCTCTTTCCCTTCTACTGACTGTTTCTCTCTCTCTGTCAGAAACTCCCCTCCCTGTTTCACTTCTTCTCTCTCCCTTCCACAGAGTCCTCCACAGCCACCGTTCGCATCAACCCATGCATGGAGGAAGTTTCATACACCGCACTTCCCTTCACTAGATACTAATGGTCAATAAGACCACCATTGCCCCAGCACGGGAACAATCAGATAACTGATTTATTAGATGTTTGAAACTTCATACTAGATAGTCTTGCTGTCTATCACATACAATATGCAACTACTTTCAACATTTCCATATTGAAATACCAAGTAGATGAGCATCATGAGTGTGAGCCAGCAATCCAACAACAGCTTTGTAAAAACCTTGCTTTAATAACGAAGTTGTTGACTTCAGAGGTTCTTAGCCCCTCATCCCCTAGAATCTACAATGCAACTTAGGACAACTGAATTTTCATTGCTCACGTTTGGCTGTGTCAAGATAATCATAGACAGACTCTCTCTCTCTCTCTCTCTCTCTCTCTCTCTCTCTCTCAGTGAGATAACCTAAGGAGGCATTTTCCATATCATTGACAGTTTCAAATTAGGAAGGTTTGTCATTAACTCCACTCTTTCACTAATTTTTTTCCAGGAGAATCCTTCACCAGTAGCATGTAGCAATAACTTATATTAACAATGTGATACCATCTCAAATATGTATCATGCGCATTGATTCCTGCTACTGAAAAGTCATTATAGCTAGCAGTGGCTATTTGCCACAAAAAAAGACATCTCCACAATCCACACATACAACCCAGTGGTGTAATAGGCCAACACACCAGACCCATGATAATACAGACCTTTCCTTGGATATTAAGACAAGCTACAATGCCTACATCTACCAAACAGACAATCATATAAACAGATTTGAGTTCATAATTGTGTTGGATACAGGGGCTACTGTGTGAGGTTTTATTATCCAAACAATAGATGATAATTTCTCACCTTGTTGTTAATCAAGTTGTGGAGAGCAATTACACTTCGGATAAGGGAGGAAAGGTAAATCACTAGCATCATGTCATTTGTTTTCACTGAAAATACAAAAAAAAAAAAAAAAACAGATCAATCACAAAATACAGTAGAGCATGGTAATAATAGGAAAGGCATAGATATATGTATAATGAAAACTGTACGCCATTTATCATTAGCTCACCTGCAAAAGCCTTGATCAGATCAGACACGTTCAGATTTGGAAGCAGGTTGAAGACATCCTACAAGAATACAGAGCAACATAAGATCATTAACAGAAGAGAATCAGACAGCTTCATCTTGGCATAGAAAAGTCCCTAAGGACAAATAGTCATCACAAGCATTCAAAGTGACAGAAGAGCAGGGAGCGAAAGATGGCAATAAATAAATAACAATCACAATTCCGATTATTGTATGGAGTCCACAACACGGCCTACATACTTTCACTCATTGTCTAGGTGAAGGATAATGCAAAACCAGAGTGAAAAGAGATCTAATAAATCTCCCCTTTAAAAGGATAAAGGATACAGAAACATTAAATATGGCTTAAACATATGACAGACACCAGAAACATTAAATATGGCTTAAACATATGACAGACACCAGACCACAAGACTGAATCATAACACAATAGGTAACCCAACCTGTAAATGGTATAAAATTTCGTGGTTCAGTGGAATTTTTCCATCAACAAGAAGATCAAGATAACTGCGGATCTCTCGGAGACGTGCATCTAGTCCCTTGAGAGCTGCAAGCTTCCCTGATACCTGAATATGACAAAGTCGGAAGATGGTGAGAATTCTTTGATCTCTCATTTTCTCAAAGATGAACTGGAAGCTAGAGTCCCTTTTTCTCCCCATATTCAAGGAAAAAAACACAACTTATATTCTATGTCAAGAGAACAAAAGACAATATATTGCAGGACATCTTAACATACATCTGTTGCAAGAGTGCTGATGGTTGTATCCTTCACATCCCTGAGCAAGTGTTCCACCCCTGTAAGAATAACATGCACACATGAATAGTAATGCTGGACTAATGAATACAGGCTGCCTGGTGATGGGCTACCCTACTTGCCTAGGCCAGTGGTCTGGTTTTGATCTCCACCAACTCCCCTCTTTATCTAACCTATCAAAAAGCTCACGAGTAACAGTACTGAAACAGAAAACTATATGTATTGTCCTTGCAATCATCAAAGGAGATGGAAGACTTATGCCCATAAGACAAATTTTTAAGCACTTGAAGAAATAATGGGTGTTCACCTATTGTAAACACTTGACGAGAGCCTCTTGTGAAACTCTTGTAACCTCTTATAATCACCGGTCAGAAGCTATTGTCCAGAGGCTCCCAAACCAGCATAAACAATAACCTTCTATTTTAATAAAACTTAATTGATAGCACAGTATAATACATAAAATAGTAAAGAGTAAATTTTACTTCATTATTGGCAAAGACTAATTTTAGTACTAGTAATCACCCTTTTAGAACCTCCTGAATTTTTACTAGCAAAAAGGGTTATGCAAACTTACCAATTTCCTCAACCTCGTGTGCAGCAATTTCTGATGGAACATGCATGAACACCTTCTGGCTTTTCTGTGTTGCATTCTGCATTGCAAACATACAATTTACAATTCATATCCTACATGCAGGGAGGTATTGCCATGGGAAAATCCAACGTCAAAGGGAAGCTTTAAGCTTTATTGTCCCAATTCAACACAAAAATTAGAGAATTCATTATTGTTCATCAATGAAACAAATGACCTAACTAGCAATTTGCACTTCAACAAAAGCAAAAAACAATCAATGGAACAGCAGGACTACATGAAAAATTGGAGAACATGAAGTCCTACCTCTTTAACCTCTTCAACAGCATAATAAGCTTTGGTAGGTATTCCCAACTCTACAGGTTGGACATCAATTATGACCAAGACAGGGTTTGGCACATAGCTGGAACACAAACAAATAATACAAACATAAGGTTATGAAAAGGAAGATAGTTGCATAAAGAGTAAGGTTAGTGGACAGAATGATGTGGAATTCCAATAAATAATCTGTCACCCAAAGTAGGCCAAGTTCAACATCTGTGAAGTGAACAGGGATTCATCTTTTGTTGGTCAGCCCTTTTTTTTTTGTTGTTGTCATAATATGCAACCCAATCTTCAACTTGAATCCTTGCATCATTCATCCTCTAATATTACAAATCACTCATCCTAATTAATTAGATTAATCGTCATGGAAATGTACCTAAACTCATGTTACAGTTACTACCAAATATAATAACTAATAAGTGTCAACATCTTGTATCCACATTCCTTGGATTTATAACGGGGAATATGCCTAAACATATTTACAGGTGCAGAAATTAAGGTGGGTGAAAGGAGAAGAAAATGTTAAGGGGGTATACAGAAGGGGAAAAACATTTATGCCTCCCTTAAATAAAGAACATAGAAGTTAACCCAAAAAAAAAAAAAAAACAGATCTGACTCTCTGCTGCTCAAATGGAGCCAGAACACCACCACCGTCACAATGATCAATGGTGGTGGTAGTTCTGCATGGTGGTGCAATTGTAACAGAGTGAGCGAGGGTGGCACTATGGATAGAGAAAGACATTTTTTTCCTACAATAAATTGTTTTTGGGGGGTGAGTGATAATAGACAGGTTTATAACTTAAGAAAAGGAAATGGACAAAGCCACAAAGAGCCATCTTCTCATCAAAAGAAAATCATAAAATTCAATTGAAAGTGAAATGCATTAGAGTTGGGAATACCAGAATAGCCCCGAGTCTCACAATTACATGTGTTGATTATGTTAGACGCCATGTCCTAGTAATATTCAGGTAAATCTAGACTTGTTAAGCAAACAAAGTGTTCTAAAATATAGATTTACAGGTACAGGTACATGCATTGGGTAAGGGTGTAGATTATAGTATGGGTAGGAATATTACTTGCTCGGTGAAAGTATTGGGGTCCCTCCCCATGTAACCAACATGCCTTGTTGACATCTCTAGGTAGTGCACAGAGAGAGAGAGAGAGAGAGAGAGAGAGGTGTGGAGACAAAGTTGGAGGCGGTGTATAACAGTGGTTTGGGAATGGCAACCTTGTTGCTTGGTAGAGTGGTTGTGGAGGTGGGTTGAATCTTGGGAGGAGAAGGATAAGTTCTTTACCAAGAAAAACTCCTTTACCCTACCATCTGTCCCCTAAAGGTTAAGGGAAGGGAGAAAATTATTGGGCAACCTTTACTCCCTTTTTCCCCAATATGTGAATGTAGTTGTTAAATCTTCCCTTCGGCCAAAGGGACAAAGTAGATTGAAGTCCAATTAGAACAAAATTAGATTATAATCAAATCAGCAAAAATGCATTGTATATCCACAGAACAGGAAATAAAAATCTGAACAAAATCACTTACACAGAGAGGACTTTACTCAAGCTAGAGATATCTTAGAACCCAATGGAAAAAAAATTGCATTGTATTAAGCAGAAAAAATGCATGATATATCAGATTGTTATAGAATTAGAAATATATAATGATAGTCCCAGAGAACCAGCAAAGCAACCAGATTCTGTTTAAAAATAAGGGATAGTTTCTTACTCATTAAACAATCTGTGCACATCTAGATCATTTTCCCTTAACTTGGGACCAGTACTATACCAACCAACAACATGCTCCTTCGCTGAAAATTAACAAGTCCAGTCAACCATATTAGCGGAAATTATGTCCAACCTCCAAGAGAAAAATAGGACACGATGGGGATTTCCTTACAATAAAACATAAACATCAACAAGGATACCATTAATTCTCCTGAACATGGATAACATAGATTCATGGTAGTTGTGGTCAAGAAACCAAATACTGGGATCTTTGTCGTCTTCTTCAAACGGAACTGCAAAGTTTGTATTCAAAAGTCAATATAAGGATCATCATCCCAATTCATATTCATCATCAAAAGAAAACTGGGAAAAAGAAAAAAGATTGGGTGGTCTATCAGCAAGTTTCATAGGGTCCTGAAAATCACACACAGATGGAAACCTTTTGCACTTCAAAATTAAAACTAATGTGAATACCTCCTTAATTTAGAATAACTATAACAGCAAGACTCACTAAAACATCAACAATATCACTGAGGTGAAAAGAAAACAAAGGAAAAGTGCATGTCATCATATAAATGGATGCCTTAGGGTAAGTAGTTATTCATTACGGTTATTTTATGTTGAGATGCACATACTTGTCAATACAAGTACTCAAGATTCACAAACATTGTTGCTACTATTATGATTATTATCCGCAGAACTACACAAGATGATTTCAGATCCAACTCTCAGAACTCTTCACCAAGAAAAAAAGGTCGAACCTGTAATTGCACATACAAATCCAAAATCAATAACAAACTGCCAAATACAATCCTAGAGCATATTTTATTAGCAAGCATCATCCACAAAGCACAGTCAAAGGGTAAATAAACCACAAACAAAACTCTATGACATTAAGTAATCAACAAACTCCTACAATTGGAAATGATTAACAGGATATTGCCCATTCTTCCCCAAATCAAATCAGTTCTCCGAAAATCTTCAAAAGCCTAAAATTCCTTTCCCTTCAAATCACCCACATCACAGCCATTGCAATAAGCCTCCAATTAATCTTCTTTTTTCAGCTTCTAATGAAACATTTCCACGACTACAACTTGCCACAAAAGTGTATAAGCTCGAACCTGTAATGATTCCCATTAGGGAAAAGATGGGAAAAACCAAATCTTTCAAGTAGGATGGTAGTGATCAAATAAATGATGCACAGTTTCCTCTAGGGATTTACACATAAAGTATCTATCAGCTATCTTAAAACCTCTCCTTTGAAGATTGTTCAGGTAAGACACATCCCCTGAATAGCAAGCAACAAAAGAGATCTTGGCAGGAGCATTAGATTTCCAGATCAGCCAACAAGGAAAACAAATTTATCTGCTGAATCCGTACAACACTGCCTTTATAGATTAGCCTGAAATCCGACAATACTGAGAGTAGACTGATGAGCTGTTGCATCACATCCTCATCATTACCCATTCTGAACAACATAGGGCAGAAAGTGACTTTAACCAAACTATATGATAGTAATCAGCAGCTAACTCATCTCTATTAGCCGCTAAGCTAAATACAATAAGAAAACGAACCTTGAGAGGACTATCATTTGCTGAAAAAACATGCTAACATCTAAACAGCAAGCCCAGTCCAGCAACAAAGACAAAAGATGGCACTAAATAAGGACCTCCAACTCAAGATATGCATCATGCTCACAGCCACCACAACGTTTCCCATGAAGTAAATATTTCCATTCCTTCCATATTCCTGCTGTTTATCTAGCCAAACTAGAGATCATAACAAATTCTCACTGAACACAGCACAAAATAAGTTCAGAGACACTACACAAAAATCTCTTGGCTCCAATCTGAAAATGTAACCAAACACCAAATCCAACTCAGTATCTAAACCCCAAGCAGCAGTGAACAATAAAATCAAGCTGTTCAACAAGAAGGAAACCACAAAGCCTCGGGTATGTATGGATGTAAACTTGGGGAGGAATTTATGCAGATTTTTAAATTGTAATGACAGGAATTCATAATTAATGTGTTTGTCCTATGGGAGAAAGAAATTATTAATCTCTAAAATGAAATTTTTGATGAACTTGGAGGCCATAAATCCAGGCAGTAAATACTGCCTAACTACGTATTCTTTTGTAATTCGAAACAGGGCATGCTTTTAACTAGAGCAACACCACTCATAATATAAGTTTACTAAATTTTTACTGAAAAGGGTGATATGTCACCTATTATGTACACACACTCAACAAAAACGAAAAGCTTAAAGAAAAGAGACTACTTTTCAGAATTGTAGTAAACTTGCAGCTAATATAGCATTTTTTTTCCTATTAGAGCAATTGAATAGCTTCTTCCAAACACTTTAATAAGAAGAACTTTGTTGATGCTCATAGCCCATGAACATCATGAAGAAAATTGTTGACCCTCTATCGCCTACCATCTTTAAAATGGAGAGATCACAAGCAAGCGCTTATGAGATATGGAACTCTTCAATACCAAAACCTTTAAATTTGGTCACAATTTCAATCAATAGCACTTGAAGCATATCTGACGTCACCAATATCACCTATTCTAACCATAACCATGTGTAGACAAATCTGAAACTTGAAGAGGATGAAGAAGGCAGAAAGAGATAGCTCAAGATGCCGCTAAGGATGCTTGGATAATCGGATCTGACGGTTTAAGTCATGCAGAAGGTCTAGAGGAAACACTGCTTATTACCTTAATTCTGGTTTTCAATAATTGTCTCGTCCAAAAACAACCTAATTCAAGTAGTGAATCCACATTTGTCCAAAGCAACGCTTCTACGAGTCAAATGAAGCAGCAAATAATGATAGAAATTGCAGCGACATCCGAAGCAACCAAACAAAATATATAGAAACCCCAATTATGCACCCAAATACACCAAAACAACAAAACCTAGAGAAGAAAGCAAAGCTTCCAAAGGATGAAAGCAACCAAATACCTCAATCAGAAAATCGAATCACAGAACATCCCAGATCCAATGCGACAAATGAAAAACACCGTATATTCAGATAGAAAGAAAGAGGGAGGTAACCTGCATAGCTGTTGGTGACATCGACAGTTCCCTTGAAAGAGCTGCCAAGCAAGACGCCAACGACACGCTTTCGAGTATCGCGAGCAAATCGATTGTAGTGATCGACGATGCTGAGAAGCACCAGAGGATGGACTATCACCTTCTCCACCGGCCGAGTAGATATCTGCTGAGTTTTTATCACGTCCATTTGAATCGCAGCACAAAAAAATAACAAGAAATTCTTTCAGATGATCTACTTCAGCTACCCTTATTCTCCGCCTCCTCCAATGTAGCTATTTCGCCTTCTCCAATCTGCTCCTGCGGTCTCACATGCGGAACGTTTTGCTTTCCTTTGCTTGGCGGTCAGGCTATTGTCGATGCTATGTAGCCCAGCATCGAAGTCGCTTTGGGCCGTGGTTAACCTAATTGGGCTTTTCCATTGGCCTTAAAAGTCACGAACCTAATTGGGCTGTTCACGTCAAAATGATTCGGTAATAAGTTGAATGGTTGTCAAATTAGTTTGATCAAATAAGTTGAATAGTCTATCAAATAAAGTCAAGACGTTTGGGTAATACTTTTTAAAATGTCTCTTAAAATGCCTAAATTAGTATTAATTTGAGTAGGGTAAGAGGATTGAGAATTAATCAACTCATAAGATTTGGTCGTAAGACTTTTATGTTAGAAAATATGATATGAAAGATGTCGAGTTCTCCGTGGGGATTAACGGGAGATGGTTAGCCTGTGGGAAAACATTCGCCTATGGGCTCGGTGTGAAAGGATGCTCACAGTTTGGGTAGGGAACAATCTAGCCTCCCTCTGTTGAACTCTTTTTCCTATGAGTAAGCTAAAACACTCTATTGCCATTCTTTTTCTTTCGTAAAAAGGCCATTTTGGATTTTTGGAGGGTTGTCTCACGAGAGTATTGTTATTTTCGATACTAGTATTTTCTCTTTCTTAATTAATTTTTTTTTAGATTATTGTGAAATCGAGTTAGAGGAGTTCTTATAAACTAACGACAAAATTTAACTATTAAAAGGAAATCACAGTTTGATAGTACCTATCTAGTTGACTTTTTACTAACCTGAGTGAACATTCAAATACTTGTCCTACTTTCCATTGACTTTAATTGATTGTGTATGTTGGATTAGTGAGCAATTATATATTTTTTAATAATATTTACTAGGTATAAATGTATTGTCCACTGTATATCTATTTTATTAACTTTATTTCTTAGATGTGACATATTATTTTTTGATGTAGTAATTATTAATATGTTATAATTTATTAAGTCACTTGTTAATTATAAGATTGACTAATGGTTTTTATTCATGATGAGATGCTGGATGTGACTAGGCCATCTTAACATTTTGATGTGACTGAGCGTAGATTCTAGAAATTATATTATCAGAATTTTCCATCAACATTTATCATTATCTAACGATGTGTCAGCTAGTGCGATGTCTAAATTGATGTGACCTGTTGCTACTTTGTGTTGTTTTAATTTCCTTGGAACCTGAATCTGGGGCTATGCATTGGTCATCCTGTGGGTGATAATTCGCAATGCCGTAGGTGCTGATGCACTGCTCTTTACAAACGACAATCCTTACCCTCGTAAGGGCAATCATTGTCGTTTCCCTACGTGGTTCTTTCTGCTCTCAAAAGTTCATTGCCATGGTTGACGCATCTTCTTTCGAGCTCATCATCGGTACCTTTGGGGGGTGCCTTTTGTGAGTTAGGTCCACCGAAGGGAGCCTCCATTAAACAAAAAGGGTCCATCATGACAGCTTTGACCATCGCCATCTGTAGGGTGAGATTTGGAATTCTCGACGGCTATGACTCCATAGTTTCCGAGCCAAACCATCGAGTGCACACTTTTCCCCCTTTGCCTTGAGGCCACTGATATGTTGAACGTTATAAACACTATCTTCGCTCTTCTTCAACCAAATGATTTGTGATATTTGGTCACTCTGTTAGGATTCGACACCCAAATTGGCACGCAACTCAACGCAGCGAAAAGTCTGAACTTTCCGTCAGTCGTCAGCCACAAATTTAGTATGAATAATAAACAAAGAATGTATAACGTTTTTAATGTGTAAATCCATTTCAATTGAGGAAAAAATCACGAAACAAACTCCGAAAGCAAATCTACTATATAAAATCTGTTACAAAAACTCCAAGATAAAATACCAACAAAATACCCGAGATAGAATAAAAAAACAATATCTAGAATAAGAAAATTTTTCTTCCCTCTTATCCTTTTGTTTTTCTTTTCTCCTTTCTCTTATTAGTGATGCACTCCCCTCATTGATTTTACAATTGTGATGATAGA
>JAODPA010075811.1:0-28559 GCA_025585075.1 Nepenthes mirabilis
AGTTTTTACTTGATTTAAAAAAATTAACGTTAAATATTATTGTATAATTTTATATATTTAACCACATGCACTCCCTGTGCTCAAGAGTGAAGTAGTCGACGACGAAAAATTTGAACTTATTTTTGCTACACCATAGGCAATCTCACTCTATTTGAACAACACGTAGACATTACAAAAACAACATAACGAGCAAGGGCAATGCACCAACAACAATCCCGAATATACTCATCTTCCTTCTATCACATCCCCATATCACGTCCTCCTGCTTTATCTCTCACCCTTCTTTTCAAAACTAGATCAGGTAATGAAGCTCGAATTTCTTATCCAGAATCATTCTCCAACGCGCATTTCTTGATAGATTGGCGATTACTATTGAACCCCACCTTAGAAAATATCCCATTTGATTTATTTTTTCAACAGGTTCATTCGTGTTATTTTTTATAGTTTGTTTTTTAAATATCTAATTATTGATCAAGTTTTATAAAGTTAAGGTTCATAAACTTCTCACTCACGAAATTTAACAAATAAAGGGTAAATAGACGGGAAATTTCAGATGGTGTGTTTGATGTCTTTCCTATAACAAGACTATCTACCAGCAAAGTCCTATTCTTCAATCAAACATCCGGCAGTTATCTGCCCTAATTGCTCGAGATGTCTCCGCAGTTCGTTTGTAGGGGGAAAAAAAATATACCCAGTAGACCCAAAGCATTCAAGTATCCTGAATTCAGAGAAACCAACAGAATCAACGGACAGAATTATTGGACAAATTGATAGAGCAATGGGATAATCTAAGGCAATATGGCAGTGTAGATAGACCCTACAGCTTGATGAGACCTATTCAGGCCTGTCTTCTATTGAAGATAGCCAGGCCTTATTATTATTATTTGTTTCTTTTTTTGTAGATTGATCATAATTGATTAATTTGATCATGGTTATGTCAATGTCAGATAATTTTTTGAGAATAAAGAAGAAAATAGGAAGGGAGAAAGAGAGATGCACTTAAATGGAACATTTACTTGGAAGCTATAATCACTATCGGTCTTATCCAATCGCGCAAGCAGACATGGGGGGTTTGAAGAAGCTACACATGATGCCCTAAAAATCCAAATAATCGGTGGCGGCCTCCGATAAAAAAGTGACATTCAGGAATCCCACATAAACTTTCATATTTATTTTGTTTTGTTTTCCATATCTCCTTCCAGCTGGAGCATCTCTGAAAGCACTGGGGTAGTCTTTTGAGGGAAGAACACTCGAATCTATTGACAGAACGGGCAAGGCCTACGCTTTGGCACCTCTCTTAAATCTCACCAGTAGGTTGGTCAACAAAGTCGGCTCCTGATCAACCAAATTGTTGCTTCCTGTTGATCTTTTCCCCTAGTGCAATTGTGCTCCATATTGAACTCGGATACCACGGTAATATGAGAGACATTTTGGATTTATGGAGAACTAGAGAAACGCAATTTTTTCATAGAACTAAAAAAATTAGTATGCTACACAGATCAAGCTATAAGTAAGCAACCAATACCTCGGCAGGTAAAGAGTAAAAAGAGATCCCATGTCACCAGCCACATAAATAAGGGCCATATAGCTGTTAACGGGCACACAAGGGGCATTGTAAATACTCCATAGAAGACCCACAATTTTTTCATAGCTTATGAAAAGTTCTACTATTGATGGGTAGAATATTCTCTACACTTCCGATCCTAGCCATGGACGTTGGGACGCATAGCTGGGATTAGTCGGCAGAACTTTCTCACATATTGTATACCTAAGCATGTGTAAAGAGTTGGAGCTAAGCCATGTGGTATAACAAAACCCCAAAAATTCTCATCTTTTTTTCGCTTTAAATTCACTTAATTATTTAGTCTCTTGAGTTGGGCTAATTTAATCAACACTCTCCTTAAGTTAATTCAGTGGGAGGGCTAAGCGGCACATATGAAATTAGTGACAGTCTAAGTACGTGACAGCTAGCTGAACATTATTCCTCAGAACGATTGATTTCTTGGATATCTGAATTTCGTTCTTATCTTAGCAGCTCAGCATCATTCTCCTTGCTACACAACGAGACAAGGCGTCTATCCACAACATATCTGGACCTCATTTCTCAGCAGCTGCTTTTTTTTTTTTTTTTTAATGACTCGACGATGGAATCAGACACATGAAAACGACACGACAGACAGTTTTCTCATTGAACATCTCCAGTCTGCAATTGATTCTAATTCATGGACTGCAGATTTATTTGTCCTCCAAACGTCCTTTCAGGCTGCTGTTCAGCTGCTGATGTAACAATAGTAGTGTTGAGGCTAAAGCCATTACCTTAGGATAGGAGAGTCAGAAAATTCAGAATTCCGTGATGCATAAAGATATCAGAGTCTTGGATCAGCTACTGACCATCTCTCCATGTTTTTATATTCCAGCACCAATAGGATATAATTGCGCCGGGGAAGAGTTGCAGAGTATGCTGAGAGTCTCATTTCACTCTACCAATAATAAAAGATATGCAATTAACCACCACACATTTGTAAAACCGATGCGCTTCTTTTAATAATCGGCTGTAATAGGATGTAACATGGTATGCATGCTGCATAGTCTCTCGTACAATTGACATATGCTATGTGCAGGTACAGTCAATTTTCAATTGGCAATGGAGAGGAAACAAAGCATGTCTTCACCGCAATTCAAGGCTTGGAATGTGGGCCGGATCTAGATTTTTCTTATAAATACAACAAGCGATATTATAAAATTATCTTGAAAATCAACACTTCCTCAATTTTATCATTTTTCAATAGTGCAGGTTTTAAACAAATATATATATATAGTATTTGGTAAAAAATTGAAAACATTTTTAGGATGGTTTAGAGTAATTGGCAAATTCTGTGACAGCATTATGTATTTAACCCTCTTTATCAAAACTAAATGAGAGAGTATTCGATCAAAGTTGGCACAAGCACTAAAAGTTCACTTGAGAATTCTACTTGAAATTGGATCGAAGTTGCCTCAAATGTTTAAGTTTTGCCCAAGAGTTTGGCTCCATATTGACTTGAGAAATAAAGTTTTGCCCGAGAGTTCCACTCGAAAATTGCTTAACGTTTGCTTGACAAGAATCTTTTATGCATCTCTGCAAGGCACTTCATCAGTAAGTTCGCTCAATATCCACTCATGTTATACATGGACAATAGAACTTTGCTTGAAATTCTGACAAATTTGGCCCAAGGAAACATGGTTTTCCCTACTATGTATGGTTCTAAAATTGCTTCAACCAATAGATTGGCTTAAAGGTACAAGAACAACTCTCCAATTTAACCAAACGACACTCAAGTCAGTAAAATATTAATTAAACTAATATGTTGAGGTTGAGAAAGGAGAGAGATTGGCTTCTAGAGGACAATACCCCATGTATTGAGATTCTTTAAACAGAATGTTATCCGGAAGATAAGCTTCTAATTATTTTATACAGGCTTAAATGCTGTGAGACCTATGTTTAAACATGTGCTCAAAAGTGTTTAATGCAACGGTGAATACTCAAGGAAGACGATGATCCTTCCAATTCTTTTGCCGTTGAAGCACTAGATTCTGATGATGTCCTTTTTCGTGTTAAGAGATTTGTTTCATAATTGCTTTAGGCCTTATGACTTTGGGGGGGGGGGGATGGTTACCTCCTAATCAGTAATTGACCATTAATCTAAAAAGTTATAGTCAATTACTATATAGATAGTTCTCAGTCTAAGATGTTGGTTCCCTATATTTGGTAACAGTTCTTCTGAACAGTTAATATATTCAAGGACAATTACTATATTTGTAAATATAGGCTTAATGGATCCTCATAAAGCGGTTATATTAACTAGAGTTTTTGATTTTAGGATATGAAGGATTGCCTTGTAGATTGTGGACGATGTGGCTTGCAACTATAGACATTTAGTTGACTGTGGATCAACTAGGAGTTATGTTCGAATTGTCATGATTGACAATCCGCCCCTCTAAACCTCTCCCTGTGTGTGTTAGTATTTTAGTTCACACATCTGCTTTTGACAATCCGCCCACTGTAGAAGGCAGTTCAATTGGCTGGCCACCTAAAAATTAAGATGTTCTGATAATGCGGTATTTAAGCAACCCAGTAGCTAGACCAGGTGATTACCTAACCACTCAACAACTTAGCCACACGGTAACTCAAACCCTACAAATCTAGAATATCTAGGTATCTTGAATCAGAATATTACCATCATTTACTTAATCCAACACTAGTCTCCCAGACTTGAAAGATAAATTAGAAAATTAATTTTGTCAGTTTGTCTTTAACTCTAAAATTGTCTAGATCTAAGTTATTTCTTCTTAGTGAATCACCGGGATGAGACTAAATTCAAGTCTTTACCTTTTGTCTTGACTACATGTGTTCTAATTGAGTTGGACATGTAGCTTCGAAAGTTCGGACTCTTTCGTTGGCGCTCTCTGTAGCCGTTTGTCTCAGGTATGTTAGCGTACTTGAGGCACAAGAGTCTACCTTTCACCTCACTTTTTTCCCTCTAATCCTTATTACTTTGCCCTTATCTGGCTTGCTCTAAGAGTGGGCCCCGGACACTCTTCCACGGTTGCCGGCTCAAACACACTCCTTTACCATGCATAATAGCTACTTGAGAAATAGCACACTGGGTTATACATCCCGAGAGCTTCATTTTTATGTTGCATATTCTTTGGCAGAGAGCTGCTTCTTATTTGGCAGAGTGCATTGCTTTTTCTACAGAACGGGTCGAAATGACATTGAGCGTTGCTATGTTGCTAAGAATTTTGTAGTGTTTGGACATTGCAAACTGCAGTGGCTTGCTCTCCAATGAAGATTGGCTGAATGGTTTCCCGGCACGGAAGCAACATGGCCATAGCCACGACGGTCTTTACTACTACTCCTAGGAAGAGGAACTAGTCGACTACGTGAAGTATAGGGTTCGTTGAAGCTATTCTGTTAGGGATGGTTTAGGCTGAGGAAAGTAGATTTACTTGAGGGTAATACATCCTACAATCATGTTTGGTGGATCAACACAACTCAAAACAAATCAATAGTAGATTCCAAAATTGGACGTAACTTTTCAAACTAGTGAGCGAGGCATAACTCAGCGAATATTAAGTGTTAAGAGGTATGAAACTAACAGTAAAACAAACAATAGGATTTGGTTATTTGTTAAACAAGTAGAGGCATTGACTCTGACCACCTCTAACAAAAATCCTCCTTGTTGTAAGACCCTAACATCAATAGAGTAGAAAAACACTATACAATAATTATATTGTTAAGTAAACTTGCTTATTGATAGCAAAATAAACTAATAATTCAACAATTATAAAAATGATGAGAGAAACAATATCCATGCGAGATACGTCAATCCAGCCCCCTCCATCTTTGCAAAAAATTGTTAATACAACTAATTTCGGGAACAGTTAAGCACAATTGATAATCAAATAGCACGTTTGTAACTCCAGTCATATAATTGTAGACAGCAAAGATAACAATCCAAATCTTAGAGAATGCCAATAAACATGTATTGTAATTATCAGATTGAACAAGAGTAACATTCCAAGTAGGAGGTATAGAAGGCTTCCTATGTTAATGTTAACACTTATTCCGTGTATAACCAACTATACCACACTATAAACAATCTTCCATAATCATCCCTTCCACCAAAAGAACCCAATATGGATTCAATATCCATAAGTAATGAATAAACAACCCCATAAGTAATGAATAAACAACAAATCATTAAAATCAAACTCAGGAATCCAGCAAAGAAATCTCTAGGGTGGATCAAACTAACTTGGAGTACACCGGCCAACATTTTGCCACCCTCAAGGCAATGTAAGACAATGCGAAAGAAAACACCTCCAAGTAGTAACCTCTCTCTCTCTCTCTCCCCCCCCCCCCTCCCCCCCTCCTGTCTGTCTACAAACAGAGGTTTAACATAAGAAAATCAAATAGAAAACAGAGTTCGAACACAATTCACAAGAGTTGGAGACCAAACAAACGAATCTAGAGTATTTTCGCATGCTGACCCACAAAAATCCTTCAAATTTGAGTATAATGGCAAAAATTCCACAGTAAGAATCCCAAAAGCCACAACAAATAACATGAGTTGGAGATCAAACAAATGAATCTAGGGTTATTTTTGCACGTCAACCCACAAAAATTCTTCAAACTTAAGTACAATGGAGAAAATTCCACATTAAGAATCCCAGCATCCATAACAAATTACAAAAGGTCCACCGAAGAACCAAGAAAAGAACATATACGGAAATGCTCTTCATACTTATTGTGGCGGCCCAAACCTGAGTTATCCGACCTAGCCTAAATAGACCACACAAAAACCCCAATAATAATAATCCATCATAAATAAAACAAAATTGCAATATTACTTTAATAAATTCCATTGTCTCAACCATCACATAAACGAAATAGAAATGTCCGAACGCATCAAACTCTAATGGTTGCAACCCTAAAACAACACGCTGCTGTTGCAAAAAAAAAAAAAAAATAAAACCTTAGCACACTCAATATAAAATAACAACTGGACTCTAAAATTCTCTACCTGTATGCTCCTCCGCAAATACTTGGTCTTCAGCGAGCTCTACTATCCTATACTATTCTGGAATCAAGAAAATATAAATGTGAGTCAAAAGTCTAACAAATAATATAATTAAAAATACAATAACAATAACCATATTAAATAACAATATCAATGGAAAGCAAAAGAATGCTCATACCATGATGACTAACTACTACTATCCGACACTTCACGCTAAGTCATAATCATGATTCAATGACAATATGATTCTCATCTTTTAAAGGTTACTATTAAACCCATAAGACTATGAGTACAACCTAGATTCCACTGAATCCAAATATTGACAAATTAGATTCTGTTGAACCAATTGCAATAGAAATTATTACAAGAGATGTCTCAAAAATCTCATCGGATCAGTCACTAAGAACCAAAAGCCATGTATTTGTGCCCTGATGGTTGAGTAACTATCACGAGATAACCGATACTCGTATGTTTGACATCTGACCACTAAAGTCCCCAAGGCCTTGCCAACACATGATATAAGAATGCATCTAAATGACTTTACCAATGCATGTTGTAAGAGCACATCCAAATAAATTTGCCAACAAAAAGCATAGGTACACATCCAAACAACTTTGCCAACACAAAAAAAAAAACACATCTAGTGACTTTGCCAACATGAGGTATGGGAGCATATCCAAACGACTTTGCCAACGCATGTCATAAACCACGTGACTTTGCCAACATAAGGTATAGGAACACATCCGAACAACTTTACCAGCACATAGTATAGGAACACACCCAAAAGAATTTGCCAACACATGGCATAGGAACACATCTAAACATATGTAACTCAACATCCTGTGTTGTGATATCTATTAATATCTCAAGATGCATGGTTCATAGGACTATAAAGATCCCTCCAAGACTATAAACCTCTATCCACTAGAGCATGGATTAGGCATTGGATGACTGTGGACTGCACTACGACTCCATAGGATTCATACTCCTAAATACCATTGTATTTTTATACAATTTCCTCTACTTAACCATTGAATAACAAGTAGAATAGCAATGGCTATGAACATCCAGCGAATAGAAGGATAAGCCAACCATGGATGTCCATCCAGAATACCTCCTCACTTTCCTACAATGCCAATTTGTACTCTATCAAAACCGAATCAAGATTTTCTAACTCCAATTATCCTTAAATATCTCTAAGATTTGTTTACACTAAATAAAACATCCTAGTTTTCTATCCTTGACCTACCACCAGACCAATACGAGAATTGGATTTTTTCATGTCCGATCCCTTATATTACAAATATGGATTGTCGAAATTCTTAGAATTTCCCACCCAATCATCTTATAATCTAAATTAACAAGGTACTATCCCACTAAGGATACAATGGCCCATGACCAAACCACCTAATTTCATTACAAGACGACCAAATTTCTACACTTTATACATCAATTAGTTGGTAGATCTAAGGCCTACCAAATACCCTCCTACAAATTATGAGTGAGTAGAGAGGCCATACTTAAACTATATCCACTTGGCTATCAAAGATTCAACCAATTTGATGTATAAAATATACAATTAGTCTTCTTTGCTTACTCTAGGAGCATACAGCCATCTAGATCAATCATAGTCCAAAATTATCTATTTAAAAACATGGTTAATATACCATTTTACCCCAACCTGACCCTGAGGTCTTGGCTATAAGGGAATTCAATCCATTCTCTAGCATCTACCAAAATAAGCAATTTAATTCATTAGAATACATATAAATCCTTATTATACTACATTATAGACGTGCAACATATAGACTTCTCCCAAAATTCATGCTCATGTCATGGCTAAACAAGGGGGGTTCACTATCTTAAATAGTTACTCAATTATTTTACCTTATACAGTAGAAAACATGAGGCTCCACAACATATTAAAAAATATGCAAGTTAAATTGGCCTTAAACCGTTCAAAAGGTCTTTACAAGCCATGGCCAGGGGAAGAATTTGTCCCTCCCTCTTGCTCCATTTATATAATTTAGTCTATAACGAGGTTAGCATGCAAAGTTTTATTCTTGGCCCCTAAGGGCTTACACCAAGCCACGCCAAGGGAGTGTTCTTCAGCATCTCATCATACTCGCATATCACTATATGGATTTTACTCTCCATTCTTTAAATATATACATGTCCACTAACTTGGGTTACACTACATTCTGCCCTCATGAGACCAAATTAAATCACAGTTAACAACATGCAAAAAAACTCCCAAAAAGTATACTACAAAACATAAAGATCAAAGCTTGTAAATGAAATGAGCATTATGTCACAAAGACCATTTTTAAGCATATAGTTAACTTTTCATCTAAGGGTCAAAATGGACGTTCAAAAATGGATGCAAGATATCCCCTTTAATATATTAGAGACTACATTAATCAATGAAAACACATTTCATTAGAAGAAATAGAAAGATTGCCAAAAAAACGATGAAAACTTTCACTTGCTTCAGTTGTGATTATTTAAATGATTGAAGCAAGCACAAACAGTCTCCAATAACTCACCAAACTCGATCTCCCCTTCACTTTGCAAGCATGGATTATCTCCTCCTTCCAAAATGGTGACATGGCTCCCAGGAAAAGAAAAGAAACAAGGTGCTTTTTAGGTTTTCTCTCAAAACATAAGGTTTTTCCTCCTCTCTTTCTTCTTCTAACTCTAATGGTTGAAGGAGCATTCAAGGCTCCCAAATTTTCTTCTCCAAATGGCTGAAACTCTCAAAGGAAATTGTTAAGGCAAGAGAGAAAGAAGGCAGTAAGGTCAAGAATAAGAGGAAGGAGCAATTAAGGTTTGTTTTCATAAGATGGAGTGGCTGGCAAATAGGGGGTTTATTTTAGTCATCTAGGATTCCCTTCAACATTATTAAGTGGTGAATATTTTGCAAATAATAGGAGGGGCAGCTGAAGTAGGAGTAAAGAGAGAGGCGCACCATATTAGGGTTTTCTAGGGTTTTTTTCTGAGTTTTTTTGGTCCGCACATATTTGTATTATATTTTAATTACTTTTTGGCATATAATCACACCAAAATATTTTTACTCCATTCACAAAGAATTCTAATTAGTAAAGCAATGCATTGGACATAACATCTACTACTATTGAAAAAGTTTCATAAATACCCTCCAAACAATCCATCAAATCTAACTAGTCCAAAGTCTTCGAAAGTTAGTCTAGACCTCCATACAAATTTTTAACTTCAAAAGATATCATCAATACTGTTATTTCCATGATTAATGACCTCAACTTATTGGGAGTCTAATTGGTCTGAAAATGAAACACTGAGGTGTTACACTGACTGCACCAAGAAGAAATCCAACATCAGCAGACTCACAAAATAGAATAGATGAGTCAAGGGCATTATACCATAGAGGGAAGACCAAACTTGGGCACCACAAGGATAAAGCAAGAAAAGCCACAAATGACCAAGAAAAAGATGGAAACTCACTGGGAATCCCAAAAAAACCACCAAGTCGGCCTTCAAGATCACGAAATAGTAAAACAAAGCTGCCCAAATTTGGATAGAAGGTTTGATGTAGAAATCAGCGTTTTCAGTGAACCTACATGGTCTTATTTGGGTGGGTTTGTGGATAAAAAGGAAAATTACTTTGTTGATTTGACTGAAAAAGAAGAGCCGAATCGATATACTAAAAAAATTTTACCAAGGAACTAGGATTAGGAATGAGCCTGTCTCTAATATTGAAGTGTCCTTGGTATCCGGATTGTTGTACGAGTTAGGGAGCTACTCGATCTTCCACTACAGGTTAAACTAGAGCGGGTCCGGTCCCCATATCTTCTAACCTAGAACCTTCACACCATAACTTACAAACAAAATGTCAGAAAATTAGCAAGACTTATTCCCTAATTTATCTTCCAACACTCAAGTCAGAAATCTTTTTAAAAGAATAAAAAGATGTAAGGATGATATAAGAGAACACATTGATGCATGTGATGGGGGATCGAGTGTGAGTACATCCGACTGAGAGGCAGCTTTCAGGTGCGCCCAGCCGAGTGGCGGCTTTCAGGTGCGCCCAACTGAGAGGCAATTTAGAGGTGTGCCAAACCGATGGATGGTTTCGAGGTGCACCTGGCCGAAAGGCAACTTAAAGGTGCGCCTGGAGGCCTGACCTCCTGAAAAGAGGGCTCCCTGAAAGGTAGGTTCGTCTCTTGGAAGGAGAGATCCTTACAAGGAGGGAAGGCCTCCTGGATGGAAAGTGGCTCTTGAAAGGAGAGAAGGCGTCTTGGAAGAGGGTGACTCCTCGATAGCGGGCGGGCCTTCTCTCTGGGGATGTCAAGCTGCCTGGAGCTTTCCCTTCCAAACTTGAGGATGCCTGACTTTATAGTATGATTCACAAATGTACTCCTCTTGATCAGACAAATATGAGACCTTTCACTTTGGAAAACTTTTGTTGGATTAGAGTTAAGGTGTGAGCCTGCTATGGGGCCTGGCACCTTAAGCCCATGACTGCTGGACCCATCATTAGCCCACAATGCTGGGAGGTTCGAAAATTCAACCCCCAGCATGTCATGATGGGACATTATTGTGTGTGATCCTGTTGATTTAATGCCAGTGGACTCTCTCTTCCAACTATAAATGGATGGGCTCTCTATGTCTTACTTCACGAATCATCTCCACCAGCCAAATGACGGGAAAACTCAAAGCTGGCACAGGACCCACACAACCACAAGCCAGGGCCAGCGGGAGTTTCCCTTCCTTGCTTGAAGCTGATGATATGAAAATGCATCTGAAGTCTGCCTTGGCTGGTGGCAAGTCGTTGAAGAGGCTAGGCTTTGACCAATCTTTCATCAGTCGGCCTAGGCATGAGCAACTTGTCTTGATGGACCATGGGCGATGAGCCCCTTGGCAAACTTCGATGTTAGAACAGGCCGCTGGTGTTGACTATGAGTGGTCCAAGTATTGGACGAAATCCAAAATCTCACAAAGGGAAAGCCTTGGGCACTAGATTAGATCGCTTTACTACGAGGATGCGTACCATGCTCCCAGAGAGACAGGGTGTTGGAGACTCAGCTTTGCCTAGAGGACGTCTGTCGATTTAGACTTTCCTGCTAGCGCCTTGTTGCTATGGTGCCTAGCTTGGAAGGACATGCCTGTTCGACTGTGCACGCTCCTGTCGGGAGGAGGAAGTGGCGCAAGGATCACTTGCTGGCCAGCTAAGCGTGGCCTGCTATCATCGCCGGGCTCGATTGATCACTTGAGTAGGGTAACACTTGTTCCTGTAAAAGGAAGTCGTGGCACTGAGGGAGGATCTACAAAGTCTAAGAAAATTTTTGAAGTTTGGCATGATCTCCCGGTTTTCACTAGTCTTTTGACATTCCGAAGAGGTGGCGTGATGGCGGCTCAGTCTTCTGGTGGGCCAATGCTTGGCCTCTCGTCCCAGCACTTGGTTGAGATGTGGGATAGTCGACCCCGCCTCGAGTCTGTCAGGGTTCTGCGCCGCCAGTCTGTCATTCGGATCACTAATGTTTTGACGGTCTGGCCTACTGGCGACCCGGTCTTCTGGCGGGTCGATGCCCAGCCGATCATCCCAACACACGGCCGGGGCTTGGGCCAATTGGCCTTGCCTCAAGTTTGTCAGGGTTGAGTACCATCTGCCGGTCAACTTCCTTAATAACTTGACATATCGGTCGGCTACCGACTTGGTCTTCGGTCCAACTCGTAGCAATTGGCCTTGACGCTTTGTCAAGGAATGACCGGTCGAATCAACCTCGAATCTGCCATAGCCAGGCTCTATCAGCTGGCCACCTTCAGGACATGATATACTGGGGGGTGCCTCGCCTGCTAGAAGGGGACCTGCATTTGTTGGAGGGCAAAGTTGCTCGCATCCTCTGGGCGCATGGTAACTCCGAGGAAATGGAGCGTTGGGTCAATGCTGTTGTTTCCGAGGCGCTTTAGAGCCAAAAACGGGCCATCTATCTCGACCAAGCGCTGTCCAAGTTTGAGGCGAGATCTCAAGAGTTCTCAAAGGCTAACACTTGGGCTCTAGATCGAATATTGTCGCTCGAGGATAAACTTCGGTGGGAGCCAGCGGTGGCCCACTAATCTACTAAACACGTGTGCCTAATTGAAGGGAGAGATAAGGGCGAAGCTCCGCTTAGATAGGGTGGCCCCGATCCACCTCTGCTGATGAATAGTCTCTCCAATGACTCCGGGCATTCCCGTTGACTTTCAGACTCTAGGAATGCTGGAACTTTTTGTTGCTCTGACCGGATAGGTTTTTCAATTAGAGAGGGTCTTGCACTGGCCACTTGCCCTGGTTGTTGGCCGTCCGAGGCTTAAGCGAGATCCAAGAGCCCACCGAGGAGGAATCTCAGGCTCCAGTCTAGATCGTCAAGCTATGAGGACGCGCTTTGGGAGTGAGCGGTAAGAAAGATGGAAAGCCGAGCGAGCGCTGTTGTCGTCATTACTATGGAGGTCAACTTGGGCGTGCACCCGAGCTGCACTCGCTCCTGCCCAAGGGAGGTTTGTAGCACAGGGAGAACTCACTTGTTGGCCGAGCATGAGTGCTACCGTCGTCGGACTCGACCGAATACATCTAGCCTGTTGCGCTCGCTCCAGCCGAGAAAAGATCGTTGTGCTGAGGAAATGTGGTTGCTGGCTAAGCCTTGAGGCTATCGTTGCCAGACTTTCGGGACATATTTGTTCTTTTGTACTCTATCCTATCGAAGGATGTCATGGTAAGAGGATGGGTGAGTCTCGCAGGGGCCGGCTGGGTTTCATGGCTGCAACCACTGGGCCCTGGCAGAGTCATAGGCTGTCGCCTGCACATTACCATGTTAGTGCTCGATCCTATCAAAGGACGTTGTAACTTATGCACATCTGGTCCTAGTCCGCCAATCGTTGTTGACTGATGGTGCTCTTCTCCGTCGGAAGGAGGTCATGGCATACATGCTATAAAAGCCCTCTAAGGTTTTAGTGGCCGCTTGGTGGGGTGCTCCAAGAGCCCTTAGGCCTGGGTGTTTGATTGCAAAATGGGCTGCTCGATGATGGGACCGAGATTCAAATCTGACCACCTCTAGGTCGCTTAGTTGTTGGAACCGAGGCTCAAATTCAACAGTCTATGGGCTACTCAGTTGCTAGAACTGAAGTTAAAATTTGACCGTTTATGGACCGCTCGGTTGCTGGAACCGAGGTTCTAATTCGACCGTCTATGGGCCGCTCGGTACGGGGCTGAGGTTTCGTAACAGGTGAATGTGAATTCACCTGACTTAGGGGTAGTCTAGGTCATTTGATGCAATGAGATAATATGTAGACGTTCGCATGAGCACGTAAAACAATTATTTTACTAACAACAGTGTGGTTTAAGCAAGCAGTATAATGCATATGAGACTTACCTAGATTCAGTGTGGAATCATCGTAGGTTTTTTACAGTGGATGGCGTGCTATGCCCTTAGGAACGATTCACCGTCCCAAATGCACGGCCGGCATGCACCGCTTTGGAGGGTCATCAAGGAGCTTTGACCAGCGCTTTGGCCTACGGCCTCTATGCTCCGTGGAATGTGGTCCTCCACTATGGACTAGATGGGCAGTGCCTTGCTGCCATGCTGGGTGGTCCGATGGCAAATGACTCCAGTTCCACTATTGGCCTACATGACCTCGAGTACCCCGGACTGGTATGGTGCTTGGCCGAACAATGCTTGCTGTAATGCGATGGGTAGTGGGTCGAACATATCGAGCCCCAATTGCGAAAATTGCAGTAACTTCTATAGGATTTGCCGCTATGCAACAGACCAATGAGAGGCGTTGCCACTTTAGGCTTTCACTTCGTATCTCGTCGCTAGGTTAGCCCTCTAGCTGTGGCTGGGGCCTGGCACTCAGGGCCATCCAGGTCCCGAGGTCGTCAAGTCGGCTGATCCTCCAAGGATCCTGACTTTCTCTGATCACCTGGAAGCAGAACGTCGGAGCCCCCAACGTTGCATCTTCAGACGGGTGTAGAGGGTCTGGAACAACAGGTCCAGAGCATCCGGCTGGACTATGAGTACTTGCACACTCAGGGTCGATCGTTTGTTCGCATGGCTACCTAGCGGGGGGTTGTTACCATGGGTGACGATGCCTCTGGCTGATGCAATTGCTCATTCTCGGGATACTGATCTTCTTCAACTATCCTGAAGTTGAAGGATGGAGCTTCCAACATTGCGCGTTCAGACGGGTGCAAAAGGTCTGAAAGAGGGTGCTCAGCCGAGCACCGAGCGCCTATACGTTGGTGTCAGTCGTCCATTGGCATGACTACCCGAAGAGGGGTCGTTGCCATGGGAAGCAATATCTTCAATTGATGTGCTGGCTGGAGCATGAATATTGACTGTGTTTATTTCGTTGTTATGAGGTGGAAAGATTTTTTAGTCGTTTCCACAGATGATATCAATGATGCGTCCCTGGTATCCGGGTTGTTATACGAGTTAAGGAACTGTTTGATCTTCCACTGCGGGTTAAACTGGAATGGCTCCAGTCTCCGTATCTTCTAACCTGGAACCTACATACTACAACTTACAAACAAGACGTCAAAAGATCGGGGGATTTGCTCTCGGATTTGCCCTCCGATACTTAAATCAGAAATCTTTCCAAAAAAATAAAAAGAAAAAAGGATGATGTAAGAAAATACGTGGATGTATGTGACGAAAGATTAAGTGTGAGTGTGCCCAACCGATGGGCAGTTTAAAGATACGTCCGATCGAGAGGCAGTTTAGAAGTGCACCCAGAGGATTGAGCTCCTAGAAAGAAGGCTCCCTGGCAGGTGGGCTGATCTTCTGGAAGGAAGGCTCCTTGGAAGGAGGGAAAGCCTCTTGGAAGGAGGGGGCTCCTGAATAGAAAGCGGGCCTCCTGAAAAGAGGGCGGCTCCTAGATAGAGGGTAGGCCTCCTGCGAGAAAGGTAAGCCTCTTAGAAGGAGAGCGACTCTTGGAATGAGGATAGGCCTCCTAGATGGAGGGTAAACCTCCTAGAAGAAGGGTAGGCCTTCTCTTTGAGAATGTTGAGCCGCCTGGAGCTTGTCCTTCCAAGTTTGAGGGTGTCTGACTTTATAGTGTGATCTACAGATATACTCCTCTTACTTAACCGATGTGGGACCTTTCACATTGGAAAAATTTTGCTAGGCTGGAGATGAGGTGTGAGCCTACTGTGGGATCTAACCCCTTAGGCTCATGGCTGCTGGACCTATCAAATACCATATAAAATAAGAGAAATAAAAAAAAGGATGCAACTTTGTGGAAACCCTCTCAATTAGGATTAGGGATATATATATTTATTTATATATTTATTATTTAAAACATTATACAGANAAGAGAAATATACAATCAGCATATCTAATTCTAACAATAATTAGAAATTAAAAATCAATATCCAGAAGTCACCTCGAAAAGCAATGCATTACATCACCCTTGCCAATCATGGAGATAAAATAAAAAAGAATAAAAAGTCATGTCCGTCATACAAGCGGCCGCAAAAAGTTAGACCTAAAGGTAAATCGGGTATTTGAATTAAGTGATTTCGATTTCTCCTGAGATATTTAATGGGAAAAACTATCAAGGCCCTCTTACGAAAATAACATGAGAGACAAAAGCAACCAAAAGAAGCACATCCCAGTAAAGGAACAGCCCTAGCACTCCTAACAATTCTCCCTAATTGTTATTCAACCACCTTTTTTATACTCGGTGATTGATATTCAGTTATTACAATACAAAAATATAGATGTTAAAGTGATCCTACTATACAAAGAACTAGGGGGGAGGGGACTATCATTCAACCGGTAAAAAAACCTGCCATTCCTAGTAGGGCTGTGGAAGAGTATGGAGGGTGGTATTGCATGGTTGACAACTATTTAACACGTCCCAAAGCAACTAGATGCCAATATGTGGAGAAAGAACATATTGACACCCAATTAGAACAAGGATATTCAACATTAATGCTATTTACAAAGGTAATTTGTTTACAGTCACACAACAGTCATGGAAAAGTGTAAGCGGAAGGAGAATAAAGCAAGCAACTAGTGTCCGAAAGAACCAACTTGGACATAAAAACTCATGCCAGGATGTCTACTACGATGCTGTCAATTTAGGAGTCTGATGGATAATTGTGAGGAAAGACAGAAGGAATTACATAGTTTGTCCAACTGGAAAAGACATACCATAGAATCCAAAGAGGAGTCCTCCAGAGAATTCAGGAGGGAATTGAAATTTGCATTTGAAACATCCTAGTTGTAAGAGTATAAAATTATTAGTGACATCTAAGGACATGCAAGGGAGACCAAGGCTTTTATGTATATGATTGGGGCACACCAACGCTATTTGGACCTATACAATTTTCCTGTTGGCTATGCATGAACTACCTGGGCACATCCAACATATTGTGCAATGATGCTGGCTATTTGCAGATAATACAAGTAGATGAGACAAGAAAGATGTTATTCAAAGTTACAACTTAGGAGGTCAACCTTAGAAGCTCAACGTTTTAGAATTAGTAGAGTGCAGACCAAATATATAAAATGCCAGTTTAGTTTGAGCAGGTTGATAGATAACGATGAAGGGAGGATAGGCATGGAAAGCATACCTAAATGGGAATATTTCAAGTAACTTGGAAGAAAATTCTAGAAGGATGGGGAGATTGATGGTGATATCAATCATTAAATCAAAGAAAGTTGGACAAAATGGAGTAAGTTCTTATAGTGAACATTTTTCATTGTAAATGCTGCACCAATTTAAATACTATTAAGATGGATATCAGGCCAAAAATGTTGCATGGAAAAGAGTGTGGGCAACTAAGTGCCAAATGTTTAAAAATGTCGGTGACAAAAACAAGATTGTTACGATGGATGTGTGGTCATATGAGAGACACATAGGGTTCATGATCGTCATACGGGAGACAGTCAAAGTGATTCTCATGTAAGACAATGCAACAGATGTTTGAAGTCATAATTCAAACATGGGCAGCAATGTGCACATGACCACTATGACACAGCTGTTACACCATCACAGCAATAATCCCAACACTGCAATTTTAAATTATGCTTGAAGTGGTTTCATCATGGAAAGCAGAGACCAAATACAGCACCTATAAGGAGAAATGAATCAATGGGAAAGATTTATCATAGAAGGAGTAGAAGCAAACTGAACAAAATTTAAAGGAAAACATGAAGGATGATATTTCAAATTTGGAACAAGTTAAGAAAACAACCTATTGTAAAGCTAAGTAGAGGCAAAAAATCCATGTAGCCAACCGTACTTAGTGGGAGACAGCTAAGTTTAATTCATTTTGGTTTTGTTCATCAAAAGACAGCCTTGTGCATAGCCAGTTGTACATTTCAAAAGGAGTGATTTCTATTCAAACATGTGGCTGAGTACTTAAATTTTACCATGTTTCGATACTGGATATCAAGTGAAACTCTCGTTTCTATATATTCATTCAGGATTTACCCAATGAATAGCCAATTAACACATTCATGGAGACATTGCCTAGTGAAATATGTAGAAACAAATAGAGATAGATGTTGGAAATATAGATCTTAACTTACCAAAAAAAAAAAAGGAAATATAGATCTTGGTGCCACCAGAACATACACTGCGCAAAACTGTCTAGAAATGAGCATACATCAGGTCACCAAGAGAACAAAAATACTGATGGACTAGTCATTAGCAATAACATGGACTACTTCATGATCACCCATGCAGATGGTTTTGACTTGGATCAACCACATTCGTGGGCACCAATGTCATCCAACTTAATTGGGCACTGTTAATATGAAATTTCTGATTTTTCTGTCGGATTGAATCAAGGCACATTTCTCAGTAGTAAATCCTCATTTATATGATTGAAAGATCCCTAAACAAGGGTATTTGACAAGGGAATTTCTCTGCAATTTACAATTATCAAATGTTCAACGAAAATAAGGCTGAGACCAGTGTCATTAAAAATGTGTGATGTTGTGGGCCTTAATAAGGCAGTCATGATCCAGCTACAAAGAGAGCTGCTTTGGTCAGGGGAAACAAAATTATTCAAGTATAAGGAATTTAATAGAGAAATAAAAGAGGCCACTTTTGATAAAAGGATTCTGATGCCTTAAACTTACCAAAAATTGTGGGCATCATTCAAAACAAGAAGAACCAACAGAACATGATGTGGCCTCTAATTCCAATAATTCTCTCGTGAATGAGCTGAGTTGGCACTTGATTTCACACATTCTGCATGATTCAAATTCCGAACTTCCACAGCCTTTTTTAATTATAAATTTTAAGAATTGGGGCCCCTGGGCCAATATCAAGCGGCAGTGATCATTGAACAAGCCAACCAGTCGAGAGACCAGCTCCTCAAAAAAATCGATGCCACCTGTCCAAGAATGTATCTCATCATTATAAATACTGAATCACATCATTAGAATAACATCTAGCATTAGTTTATACCAAAGGCCTAAGATCTCCCCAAAGCGCTGAAGGCAGTCATTCAATGCCCCAACAGCATGCAAGTCAGCTTTAGCTAAAAGGAATAAGTAGTCCGCAAAAGCAAGAATTGTGGTCCTAGTAGCTTTGCACTTCCAATGATATCCGAAGGTATTATCAACCTTAGCCTAGACAAAAATCATACCTTGCAAGACTTTCAACATGATCGTAAAGAGATAAGGGGAAAGAGGGCCACGTTGACGAAATCCACAAGCACCCTGAAAGAACCCGATCAATTCTCCATTCAAGAAAATAGAGCAAGGAATGGAAATTCATTGATTCACCCAATTAACCAGTTTGTGCCAGGAAACCGATTGTGGGCATAGCAATCAAGAGAAAAATTCAATCAACCGAGTTGTAGGCATTCTTGATGTCAATCTTCAATACACATCTGGGCGGCCCCAGTCCAAGTGATATCTATGAAAGAGCTCTTGCACAAGCATGATATTATCCCAAATGCTCCTGCTCTAGATCATATGCATAATATCCGGTAGGCAAGCCAGATCAAGTTTGCAATAATCTTCGAGATTGTCTTGTATATAACGTTACGCCATCAGATAAGCCTACAATCAATCAAAGAGGCCAGTGCTGGAACCTCGGGAATTAATAAAATAAGCGTAGCGTTGCTTTGTTTTAAAGGCTTCCCTGTTCAAAAAAAAGTCCATCACTGCACCACAGAAGAGGGGGCTAATCAAGTCCCAAGATTTCTCAAAAGCATGACCAAAAAGCCATCCAGGCCCGGAGCTTCATCATTGCCATAACTAAACATGCCCTCCCTGGTTTCATTGTTAATCACCGGGGCAGCCATCTCTCTGGCAAGATCTCCAAGAACACGACAGGAAAAAAGGGGGAGATTAAGTCACTATCAACTCTTCTAGTCCTCAAATCCGGTCCCAGCATTGTATGAAAGCAAGACTGAACCTCAATCTTCATTTCATCTAAACTAACAGTGGGCGCGCCATCTTCTTTAATCAAGGAGAGGATCCTTCTATTATTATTCCTTCCAGCCACAGACTTGAAGAAAAATTTCAAGCAATGATCCCCTTCTTTAAGCAACCAAATCATCACTTCCTGATTGCACAGTGACAATTCATTGTCCAGCACCTCAATGTAGTCCTTTCAGAGCCTTCGTTCCTCCTTAATGATCTACTGGGACAAGGGATAATGGAGGGCCTTCATTTGGCATTTCCTAAGAGCCCTCTCTAATGTCCGAGTTTTCATTCATATTTATGACGTCATTATCATATGCATTGGGGTAATATGACAAATAATTATATAATACAAAATTTAAGGAAAAATCAAATAGAGGGAATCAAGTTCAGCGCCTCAATTGCACCTGTCTCCATGCTCGTGCATATTCGAAGTAGTAGTTGTATGCCTAAGAGGAGCCTATAGGGCGCTCAAGCATGATTTAGGCAGAACGTGGGCACCTGAGGAGGCGCTCATGTACAGTTGAGACAGTATATTGGCGCCTAAGGTGTGCCTGATGTATGCTCGTACATGCCTGTACATGTGTGATAACGCCTGATGTGTGCTTGTCTAGCACTCGTATGCCAATTAAGTATATAAGGCATTCTGCGCCAATCTGTGATCATTTTCATGAAAAAAAAAAAAAGCAAGAGAAGAGGTAGAAAGAAAATAGAAAAAGAGAGAAGTTGAGAAGGAAAGAAAGTTTGAACCTTTTTCAAGTCAGATATGTTAAATCTATTATTAAAAGTAAATATATCTAAATCCGTTCTTTGGTCTATTTTTTGAATCCTTCGATTTTGCTTGTAATTCTTGTTTTATAGTATATGTATGCCACCCTTTACACCCACCTTTCGAATATTATGCATGTTTGTTTGTTTTACCAAAAATTCTGAAATTTTATTTAATTTTACCAAATATATGAAGATTTTTTTTTGTTTTTGATAGATCAAATGAATCTTTTAAAAGATTATATTCGTATCAAGAAAATATTGTGAAGAAAAGTCATAAAATATTGTACATTTGGCCTTGCATCTGCCAATACGTGCAAACGTTTAGTGACAACTCTCTTTAGTTATCTGATATAAATTTGCACTTTTTCCACAGAAAGAAAAAGTTTTGTATCTGCACTTTTTCTATTATGGAGTCCTCCCTTTATTTTTTTAGAACTATTGTATGAAATTAATGGTACATATTTAAATACATCCTAATATATTAAGCACACTTAAAGAATGTGCCTATCAACCATGGGTGGGAAAAAAGTAAAGTTTAACATCTATAAAAAATAATATGTAGACGGCCTACTTACGAGTTTTGAATAATAGTGTTTTGCTCTAATATTATTGGGAAGATATGTAACCCATTCTTAAAGCTAGCCTTTTCATTAGACAGTTACTGTGCCACCGGTCTTTGATTATCTGATTTGACATGCATCGTAATCTATATTTTGAGATATTTTGACCATTTAAGATTTACAGATATTAATATGATTTTCAATTTTACATGATTTTCGACTTCTGAGCTTTATGGAGGTATTATAAGATATAGAATTCTAATGATTTAATATGGTTTGCATTATTTAATATGTGTATAAGTGTAACAAATTGTGCAAACGAAATCATGATTTGGAATCTGTTATTGAAAAGTTTGACATATTATATTTTCGCATGTGTTTTATAGTTTTTCGTTATTCCACCTATTTTATAGACATATATTTATATATTGTATATATATACCTGCTAATCTTTAGGTTCATAATTTGCGATATTTTCAAATCTTTTCGGATCGGACCATGGATATTTGTAAGATGTGAAAAAATGATTGGCGTAGATTTATATTTAGTTATATTTGTATTTGTATTTGAGAAACGTATGTTATTTTATGATATTGGATTATTATATAGTTCAAGTTTCAGAGTTTATATATTTTGGAATGTTATATCAAATAGATAATTTGTGCGATTTTCTATTGTGATAGTTACAAACAATTTAGGTTTGAACAAGTACATATATTATTTGGAAGCTGGACAAGTTTTAGTTTGACTAGGTTCCTGTGTCCGCTACTAAGTTATGGTTATTATACTATTTTTGATTTTGATTTGATATATCCAAACTGACTTTGAATTATTTGGGTTTTTAATCATGTATAAATAATTATTATTTAGATATTTTGTATTATTATTTACCTGCTCGTATGGGGGTGGTCATGTCACCCTTTGCTTTCAAGGCACAAGCCAAGACATCCCCATGCTTCAAATTCAGGATTTTAAGATGTTACTTCATGGCCTTGAGCTTACCCGCCAGCCTATACATTGGGTGTCTTGAGATGGTTGAATGCCATCCATCTCTAGTAAGCTCAATAAACTGAGGATAATTGGACAAAAAGTCATTAAACTTGAAGACACCACCCTTGGAGGCCACCGGCAAAGAGTCTTCAAGCACCCTCGATGAGCAATCTGAGACTAACAGGGGGAAACATGGCAGTCGAGGAGGACCAACTAATCACCCAAGTATCATTCACCAGAAGACGATCCAGCTTACAAACAAAGTGAAAAGGACCATTTTGGCCCAAATTACACAATAATGTTTCGACCCCGTAATAAATTAGCAGAAGTAGTGACAATAATAAATATTCAATACACGTAAAGAATATTTATTTCTAAATGATACGAGCAATACGAGTATAAAAGTAAAGTAATAATAATAATAAAAGACAATCCTTTTGGTGACGAAGGAAACACTCGATACCTACGGTAATCGAAAAAAACCCTCTGGGTTTCAACGGCCAGGGAAGAAATGCACTATGAAAATCAACTTATAGACCGGGTAGTAACGACGCGCTAACTTAGTCGACTTACTCTCGTCTTGTAATCCCTACCAAGGAACTCCTTGATTTTGCCCACGGCAATGGAACCGGACGCCTTTCAGTCTTCACGTTAATCTTCCTTATTGAGCCACTTGAATTTCCAAACACGACCGGATCCCCTTCTTCAACTAACCGACGTCACTAATAAAGGTAGAAGGGTAGAAGAGATGGAAATGAGAAAACACGATGCGGAGAGAAAACTTTATCAATGGAGCACAATCGTTGGCATGAAGTTTTCTCTAAGATGGAGCACAAAAATATACTTTTTTTTTAAAGAAAGGTATAAAACAATTATTTATAGAGGGCTCAAAAGAAATTTAAAAAATAGAAACGTTGGAGACATGCGCGCCGTGGCGCTCAAGCGCGGAGGAAGTGTGCAGCGACCGTGGTAATTCTGGAATTTCCGCTCGAGCGTGTGTCGAGCTCAAGGCAGGCGCGGGTGTACTGGAATCACGACTCAAGCGGCATGTGAGCGCACAGCAAGCGTGGGTCTTCGGGAAGCTAGGCCCGCGTGAATATTAGGCAAGAGACAGGCACGGTGCTCCTGGAGCCCGAGAACGAACTGCTATAAAAATTTGTTGATACAGCACTTCGATGAAACACAACCCGACATCGACACATGACTAAATTTGGTCACAGAATATACCAACTATAAAAATGACTCTAACACAGAGTAATCTGATGCTCCAAGTGAAGAAACAACCACTAGCGCATAGATCAGCTAGCTCACAAGTGAGAACACACGTGTTGAACAATCTCCACGAGCATTCATCAAAAACACCACCAATCATCTCAGAACCATTGTTGAGGGCATTGAAATCCCCAAGAACAACTCATGAGCCACCCCCTACCTGCACCATCCAAACCACTAAAAAGCTCAACATTCTTCGCATATAAACAAATGAGAGGCATGAGACCTCCTGATTCGCACACAACTAAAAAACACAGTGGATGACTTGGTCCTCCACACAACACTTACAAAGAATAACCTGAAATGGATCCCAACCCACCCAAAGATGCCCTCCACCACACCACATGGATTACAGTTCATTTCCCAACACCAAGAGCTAGCGATACTAACTGCAATTTACCCAGCTTTGGACTGCCTCACTTTAGTTTCCACACACATAAACACCTGCAGATCAATCTCAAAAATCAGTCTACACACCTCTTGTGAAAGACCGTAAATTCTGTCGAAAATCCGGCAGAGTTCTACCTATAAAACGGATGTCCGTCAAATACAAAACCTGTACAAAATCCTTTACAACAACACCACACACATACAACACATCAAAGGATCTCAACTTGCCACAATTTCAAAACGTGTGGCGCCGATGTCATAACTCAGAGTACGATACCGGTCCAGAAAAGATGCCAACTAGGTAACCAATTACAACCATAAAAGAATACCAGCGGAAACTACTACAACCATAAATATATAGCGGAAACTAAATTACATATCCATCATCGGTATCACATACATAAATATCCATAAGTATCAAAATAAATTATACAAGTTCTCCGTCCATACAAAATTATACAGCTAAGTCCCAAAAAGCTTCTCGATCGGTACCAATTGCCTATCCTGCTCCTACTGCCTACCCGGACTCATTAGATATAAGTGCATGCTCATCTGGAAGGAAAGAAGCAACAAAGATGAGCTAACAGCTCAACAAATGTATCATATTCAAAAGCAATAGACAATATAAGCGAAGTGAAACAGAAGGACATATAATCATGAAGGAGATGCATAAGTAGGAACATGATCAATTATGTTTTGGAGTACAATTTACTTCTCCTTGAAATATAATTTATGCATGATTATTCATCTTTACGGACTAGGGTCAGTAAATCTTACTAACTAAAGGTGCGGGAGGACGAGAAAGGATTATAATACCCCTCACAATTTAAGGCCGAACGGCATACTCAACGTCGAATAACAAACATTTGCCTAGCAAAGGCCAAACACCATGTAGCATAGCGGTATGCCTATTACCTGGTCATATAGGGCCGATAAAACGCTACCCTAACCTCCTGCGATCTAGAGGCAGTCATCGTCCTTCCATAATAATATCCTAAGACTTGCCAATAGTATTACCCGCTACAATACGCGGTTGGAGTAATCTTCGAATCTCTACTGTAATGCTAATGACAGGCCAATGGGTATTACCTTCGTAACACAATTCCATGGTCCTAATTTCATGACTTCTTATTCATTTGAGGAAAGGTCCACCACAATTCAATTCACAATATCTCCGTCCGGGAGAACAATTCAATCATATATTACATTGTAAACTTATCTCCGATTACATATACGATTATTATCTTTCCTTCGAATTTAAGTCTTTTTACAAGTCAATTTGGATGCACAGATAATATAATACAAATGAAGGATTAGAATTCATTACCACATTAGGCAATTATCACTTTGGGGGCCTCCGAAACGCATTTCCTTTACAAACGGAGCACAAACATATATTCCCAAGGCTTACAATTAGTCATATACAATTAGACATAAATTTCATAACAATTAGGTGGGGTGGAAGTATGCAAAATTCTCATTTATTCTTAGGTGAAGAGTAATAGAGCCGTTTTAAAATATTTAGACATTACAAACGGGTCGATACTTGTGAAATCAGACACCCGAATGAGGTATATACATAATTAGGACATGATAATTCATAAATTGGGGTCAATTAAACATATAATCGAAGGGGAAAACGGAAATCCAAAGCTAGGCACAGGTTAGGGTTTGGTGAAGCCAAACCGAGCTAATCGGAAGGGAAAAATGAACATTAAACCATAAATACTTTAAGGAATAACTGTGGGTTACGTATTTTTCATAATTTGGGTGGGTATCGGAATAATAATACCAGATAAAAAATGAATAATAATCAAAAAAGAGGAAAAGGAATGTATTAGTATATTTACCTCGACCATATCTACAACTTTCCCAACTAACTCCAAGCCGGAATCGGAACTGAGAACCTTTGTTTGCTCCGTTTCTCTCTCTTCTCCGCGCCCTCTCTCCCTCCCTCTCTCTACCCGAATGTATTTCTTTCCAAAAAATCGCGCAGCCAACGGTTATAAAACCCGGACACGGCTTTTACGTGGACTGGCGCTTGAGCGCAGTCCACAGCACACAGCAGGCGCGCTATGCCTGCTTCCAATCAACTCTTTTAGTCCGATCATCTCTTCTTAATTGGAAAACTGCATTCTGAAATTTTCAAGGAAACCGGCATTCCAAACCGATAAATCCATTCCATACCGTCCATTCCTGCCAAACCATCATTTCAAACAGGTAAAAGCGTACTGGTGAATCCAAAGCAGTCAAAACTAAATCCCTGCAGAATTGCCAATCCAAACAGGTAAAACCACACCAGTCATTTGCATACCGGCAATTTGCTCCATACTGGCAATTTGTTCCATCATGGAAAATTGCTCCAAACCAGTGCAACATCCCGCCATATTGCTTCATCCCGGCAAATTACTCCAAACCGGCAAAATGCACCATCCCGGCATTTTGCTTCATCCCGGCAAATTACTCCAAACAGTCAAAATGCACCATCCCGACATTTTTCTTCATCCCGGCAAATTACTCCAAACCAGCAAAATGCACCATCCCAGCATATTGCACCAAACCGCCCAATGAACCATTCCGCCCAAAATATCCATTCTTGGCACTTTGGCCATTCCTGGCAAAATGAGCATCCTGCCATTTTGCCAAACCTCCATTTGGCCATCTTGGCCATTTCGGCCAACCGGCCAAGTTGCCCATTCCAGCCAACCGGCCAAGTTGCCCATTCCAGCCATTATCGTGCATACCGGTCATTTTGTGCAAATCGGCCACTTTGCCATACCAGACAAAATGGTGCAATTAGCCGGTCAACGTGTTGATCGGATATTTTGGCAAGAAGCAAAATGCATATCAACCGATCAACGTATGTTGACCAGATTCTTTCTCACAACCTTCCGGTCAACATTTCCTAGTCGGCCAACACTTCAATCCGATCAACGATGCCAAATTCGGTCAATGCAACTTAATCGGTCAATCCTTTATCAGCCGGCCAACTACCACTCCGGCCAATTTCCATTTATGGCCATCAACTAACATATTACTTCCTCGGTCATTATCTTATTCCTCCTTCAAAACTTAGTATTTTTTTATTATATTACCTTAATTACGATATTCGAAAATCGGTACATCATACTACCTTTATTTTAGGGATCTCATTCAGAACCCTAACATTCCAACAAGTAGCATTAATCATTAGCATGCCTCTTAGAAGCAAAAAGACCATCCAAAAGAACCAGACCAAGAACATTCTTGCTGATTATCCTTGCGGGTCACCTCAAGACTAGCCAACAACTGAGCTCCAGCAGGTTGGATCACACACTGCTGTGGTCCTTCTGAAGATGGGCATGACTTCAAGGCATCCAGAAGCTCACCATCCTCCACCTCTGCCAGCAACTCGAAGGAGTTGTATGATTTAACTATAGGACCATCGATCAAATCCCCTAACCTGGGCAGGACAAGTTTAACAAGCTCCTCCAAAACTATAGGAGGCATCGAACAACATTCAGACGTAGTCAAGACAAGAAGCCTCATGAGGGGCTCCAAATTGCCCAGAATAGCCTTCTTATATTTCTCTTTGGGATGGCCATACACCTTGCATATGGCACAGAAGGACGGCTTCGAGGAGTACTCCAGCCCAACCTTAGCAAACACCTGATTACCAAAGACCAGGTCCAAGCCTATGACCAAGTACACCGATTCAGGTAAAGCGGCATTAACTCCAAATCAATGCACACACGAGCAAAGCCCAAACAAGTCATAGCCTCCGTATGGAAGACAGCAAATACTGGAATACCCACGGCACTAGCAACATAGATCAACCCCTCGGTCGAGCAAATTCAAGAGGTACATTGTGAAAGTTGACCCAAACAGAAACTCTACAGTTCTCCTTCCTGAGCACCATACACATAGCCCAGACCTTTAGGAAAATAAGCACGCTAGCAAACGACCAAGGACCCCATCAAACACCTTTTTCATATTATCATTATCAGAGAATTTGAAAAAAAAAAAAAAGAACCCCTTGGAATCCGAAAGCATATGCCTCACAACTTCGTTGCAATGGACTATATCAGAGGATATAGACTTACCTCGACAAATCTCAACGGACTCGGTAAGATGGCCTTGCTTGAGGACCACCTGAGCTACACTCGACACTTAATCACTTTCGGAGATAAGGGCTTCTATCTCTAGGACATCTCAAACCGCTTCCCAGACTGAAGGCGCGATCATCACCGTGGAAAGCCTTGGAGAGCTTGACAAGCTCCTACAACCACAATGAAAGGTCAGGAATCTCACGTATGGAAGGGAAAACGAAAGAATCTCGGTGGAAAGACAGGCGAGAGACGAGACGACACAAGAAGTGGGGGAAGAGAAAAGAGGAGAGGGTGAGCCAGCGGAGGCGCCGGGCGATCCCGTCGGGCCACGGGGGGAGATCGCCCTTCAGGGTGCTTTAGGAGCGTACGAGGTTCGGGAGACAGGCTTCGAGAGAGAATGAGGGGCGCTGCGACGCGGTACGGACGTCGCAGCGCCTACGATGCCACGTGGGCCGTTGGATTTCAAAACCAACGGCCCACTCGAGAGAGAATGAGAGAGGGAGGTTGCTTTGCGAGTTTCCA